>JAFEMH010006854.1:0-110352 GCA_022495995.1 Adenophora triphylla var. japonica | reverse complement strand
CTTGGATTTCTAAGAGAGATTTTATATTAAGTATTGAGAGATTACAAAGTACAATAAAATCTTTGCTATGAAGAACAAATCCAAAACTATAATCAGTGTATCTCAAGTGTTTAATCTATGTGATTAGAACAAGTGAGGTGAGTGTGTGAGAACAAGATCAAGGCTCTTTAGATCTGTGAGATGTAGAGCACAATGATTCTTGATTGTGTTAAGGCTTGATTTCTGGGCTAGGGAATATTTCTTGAAGAAAGAAGATGAAGATTCAAAGGATTGAATAATTTCTGGGCATAGCTTCAGCTTCTATGAACACAGCACTTTCAAATTCTCAAGCAATCTTCAAATGGTGAAGATTAGGGGTATTTATACCCAAGCATCAAGAAACTAGCCGTTGGATACAGCTGTTGTAAGGACAGTACTTGATGCAATCCTATTGGTCCACAAAGAACCACTTTTGTCCTTTGGTACAAACCGCCGCAGATAAAGCCGATCGTGCTCCACCGCAAGCAATGAGGTTAGGACACTGTCACCTTTTCAAGATCCTTGCAGATCTTTTCTGACATAGAATCACGTGACAAGATATGGTGGTTGACTTTTGATATTGCTGACGTGGATTCCAACGGATAAAAAGTTGTTCACTTCAAGTAGCCAATCATTGGATGCGGTTGGTGAGACGCGGTTAGAATGTGCGGTTTGCTACACCATGAGGTTGCTTAGATGCGGTTGCTCATGAACTACAAGGATGAGGTTCAGGGCGGTTGCATGCGGTTGGTTCAAATAGGCAGATTCAAGGTGGAACTACACTTGCGGTTACATGCGGTTCATAAGGGCGGTTTTGAATACCGCCGGAACCGCAACCTTGCTTCCAATGAATCTTGTGCCGCCTTCACGCCTAAGATTAACCTATTCTATAAAATGGACTTAGCTAAAAAATTGAAGTCTAAGCTTCATTACATAGGGTCCTAAAGTCCTTAAAATAGATAGGAGGTTATGGTATCAATCAAATCTAATACAAAATAGGAGGGTTAAAACATGCATACCCAACAATCTCCCTTATTTGATTGATGCCATTACCTACTATAACAAAAGCAAACATTGTACTTGGTAAAACCATGTCCATAAGAATTAACATGGTAATTCATTTCCCAAGTCAATGCACACACTTAGCTTAAGCTATAGAATTCTATACTTTCTAAAAGATAAAAACTTACAATATGGAAAGTTATAGATATGCATAAGGCACTTAAAAATTGTGAGTTTAAGTTCAAAGTGCGGTTTAAACCGAATGTTTAAACATCAATTCAAAATAGTGATTTTAAGTTAGAAAATATTTGAATGAGGTTATAAACTATAAGAGGTTTCATTGTTCTACAAACAAGCAAGCTTTGATATGAACAAGGTTTTGGAACCAATGATGCATTTTTCATTACTACCAATGCGGTTACACTTACAATGGTAGAGAAGCAAAATACAAAGGTTTCAAAAAACAAAAGAAAGTTGGACAAAATTACATGGAGTGCGGTCCAACAAAAACAAAAAGAGTTCAAAAAAAAGAAGATAAAGGAATTACAAAAGAGAAGTCCTAATGCCGACGCGGTCTGATGATGAGGCGGTTGATGTTGATGACGCGGTTGCTCTCTGGGCTGATTCACTTCCCGGTTGGGCAACTACGGTCCCGAAGAAGGTCCGAAGGCCGAGCTTTCACTGGAGCATATATTTCTTCCGAGGGCTCTAAGGTCTTCAACCCGTCTAGCAAGTGGTAGTCTCAACACTGGGGCGGTTACGTATTCAAGAAGCAGCTAGCCGGTTCCAACAAAGATCAACCGATCTCGGAGTGTTTCCATCAACACTGTCTTTGATTTTGAGTAGAAAAAGCTTCAAACTCGGCCTTCAAAGAGTTGAAAAGGTGAAGATTTCATCTTGAATGGTCACCGTTTGAGTAGATAAAGTATCTTTCAAAGGATCCAAATCAACAGCTATATTCAGTGTTTGATTTCACTTCCTTTATAGAATTGTCCAGCCTTGAGGTTAAAACCCGCTTGAGGTTTTCAAATCAAAGAGATATCTCCATCAAAGGTGGTTACCTCGCTCTTTGATATCAGTCTCCCACTATGTTGAGATCAACATTTATTCTATCTTTAAGGGAGTCCAGCCTCAGAAAATTTTGAGCCTGCAAGTTATCCAAATCGCGGTTTGGATAGGGGCGGCCGAGGTGGATGCTTGCTGCGGCCGAGGACGTGGAATCTTCAAGAGTTTTCATGAAAGACACCAGAGCAAGATTGGTTGAAGAAACAAACTCATCGATAGCTTGGAGAGCATCTCTTGGAGTTGAGTCTTTGAAACCGCATCACCCATGGCTTTGAGCACTCCAAAGAGCTAGATCTTCTTAAAGGCTTGGAAGCATTCAAGAGTCGCGGTTTTGACAACTTCGTGGACACTCTCTCCCTTAATGGCATCAATCAATTGGGATTTCATGATGGCCATTTCAGCGGTTTGAGCATCAACCTTGGCATGTAGAGAGCGGTTGGAGGCTTCCGTGTGCTGGCATTGGATGCGGTTAAGCGCCATGTTGGATTCGGCTTTTAGCATGTGGCCTTGGTTTACAATCAACCGTGATTGAATCATTGAAGGGTGGAAAGAATTTGAAGGTAGTCGAGGGAGCGGTTTGGGATGGATGGAATTTGGGTAATTGAGGGAGGCGGTTGAGATTGGGTTGGAGGTGCGGTTTGGGATAAGGGGTTTAGGAGTGTTGTGAAAAGACAGCTGGCTGGGACAGTAAAGGGTGAAGTGGTTAGAGGAGGAATAGGTTGAGTTTGGGTTAAAGGAATGGAAGCGGTTGGAATTGGGATGGAAGGAATGGGTGCGGTTGAGATAGGTGCGGTTGAGGGTGGAATGTTGGTGGTTGGAATCCCAGAAGTTATGGGGTTAGAATCAGAGGAGGAACTTGTATGGGCGGTATGGACAGAAACAGGAGGGGTTCTTTGTTTGGATGGTGAGGTTTGAGGAGGTGGAGTAGGAAGGCGGTCAGGAGTAGGGGATTTTTGAGGTGGGGAATTTGCAGGAGGAGGAGGAATATTGACGCGGTTTGGGGATGGTGTTTTCTCGCGGTTAAGGTTTGAAATGGAGATGGCTGGGGTATGATGAGAATAAGGATTTGAATGAACGCGGTTTGAAGGTTGAGGGAATTTGATTGGTTGGAATGTTGAGAAGTGAGTGGAGTTGGGTGATTCGGATTGATAGTGAGGAAAGAATGAGATTTAGAAGGGGATTTGGATGGTGTATGGGAAGTGGAATGGGAAGAAGAGTTAGATGAAGATGGAGAAGGTGAAGGCTGATTGCGAACTCGTTGAAGAAACCGCTTGGGGCCTTTGGTTGGGGTCTTTTTCCTCGAGCAATCCGCTTAACCCTTTTCGGTTTCTCCCCCGAGCTGCTGCGCCTCTTGCGGTTGAGGAGGAGAGAGCGGTTTAGGTGATAGGGTTTTGGCCGGTGAGGAATGATGGGAGCGGTTTGGAGAGTGAGGTGGTGTTGGAATAAGTGTTTGGGTTTGGGGCGGTTTGAAGGAGGCGGTTGGGAATTGGATCCTTGGACTTTCCTTTGTTAGCTTCCCTCTCACTCCCTTTCTCTTTCCAATCTCTCAAACTCGCCTTTGTAAAAGATTGTCGCCTCCTCATCGCTCATTTGGGCCAGATCAATCCGAGTCCGCTTGGCCTTCTTAGCCCTCGCCACCAAAGGGAGGAATAGAGTTATCTTCTTCCTCTTCTTCATCCTCATCAACGAGGGTCATCTTTCTTTCTTTTTCTCTTTCCTTTGCTTTTTCTCGGCTTGGGCCCGCATCGCCTGAGCCACGCGGTTTAGCGGGCGCGGCTGAGGCCGATTTAGGGAGCGGTTTGGAAGGACTTTTCTTTTCCTTGAGGCTTTCTTCATAGCCTTCCCAAGCGCGGTTGAAGCAAAGGGGTCGGATTCATATCTACAAACATCTCCTTATTTTGAGAAGTATCAAGATCATAAATGGCTTTATAATCAATATTGCCAAAGGATCTTCTCAAGGAGTGCATAGCTTTTAGGCCAAAGGATTCTTCATCACCCCAATCAACACAAGATTCGTGGCTGGCAATCCTAAGCTCCTCCAAATGCCGAAAGTTTGCAAATATTGCGGTTAGCATTCTTCCAAAAGGTCTCCATCCGATCTTCTCATTCTTGACCTTTTGCCGATACGAATCAATGCCGCCGGCTAGTTCTCTCATCGTAATTTTGGGCCAATGGAGCTTCATCTCGTTGTAGACACGCAGCAGCATTGCCATTGCCAGAAGAGGTGAAGTTGTTGTGGTTTCCTGTTTTGCCACACACGTACTTTCCCTACGAGATAGCACAGTGGCTCATGATTTCACCAAAATCTCTCCTCGCGTAGTTTTGTAAAGTCTAGAGAGAGAGGACAGCCTTCCCGTTAGAGTTGAACAGTAGCATCTTGAACCTCTTGAGAAACTTCAACAGGGGCACCCGCATACTTGAAAACCGAAGGTGTTTCGATGTCCAAATAGTCATGGAGACTCTAAGTCCTTCAACAATTCCCACCAAACTTGGAATCGTGGATCCATCAAGAAGCTTCCGCCTCTCCCTTCTCGCCGGTTTCATAGAACCGGTCAATGAAGACAGGAATGGTATATTTCTCGCTTCTTGTTGAATAGGGGAAGGATTCCAGAAACTTGCATCTTTCTCATCATCTCCCTTCCCGTGAGCATCGTACCGCATCTCGAAAGTTCATTTATTTCCCAACTCGGTAGGAAATACTTGATATTCTACAAAGAAAAACATACAAGTTAGAATTTTTAAGAAAAATCACAATTCTCAAGCGGTCGGTGCACACATGCGGTTGGCAATAGTGCGATTTTGGAAATAAAAGTTCCAACCACAATGAAACTGTAAAGACAGAAGGAAACAAATAAGAGAAATACAAAAGTAAATACTTAGTACGTGGCATTGTAATCCAAAATTATCCCACACCGCAAGCAGGTGTATAGAGGGGAAAGTTATGGTGTCCAAATTTATATACTTAGCAAAGACTTAAGTAATTTTCTAGCATGCGGTTTGAAAATATATATGCGGTTTTCAAAGCATGCGGTTTTTAATAGGAAATGTGCTGTTTAATTGATGCGGTTTTGAAACAAGAAATTTTCAACTATAAGTGCGGTTTCAAAACATATGTCATGCGGTTTTAAGGCATGCGGTTCAAACATGCAAATCAACAATTAAAATTTTCGTAAATTTTCTAAGTATGGAAAACAAGATTTGAAACTTAGGTTAATCCAAAACATAAGGAAAATCGAAAATGAAGATGAACAAATATATGAATGCATGAAGAACACGAAGAACACCAAGAACAAGGATTTTGAAAAATGTTAACCAAAATGAACAAATAACATGTCAAAGTGATCACATTGAGCAAGAGATTAATAATATAAAAATAAAAACATCTACTTTGCTCAAAATCACCCGTAAACTGGAAAAATCAAAAAAATGGGTTTCGAACCTAAGAAACTTTAAAATTCAAAATCGTTGTTCAAGATGTTGATTGATCATAAAACAAAGTTTAGAAACTTAATCTATGCATGATTCCGAACAAAACCTAACGAATATCAAGCAAAAATGATCAAGATTTGAAGCAAATATGAACAAAAGTCGCTTATGGGTGTTCGAAGCTTCATGGTGTTCATCAATGCGTAAACATGCTTCAATAGCATGTATTATTTGCGTAAGATTAAAGAGAGTTTGAGTTCAAGAAGTCATACCATGTCATCAATGGGTTGTTTGGGAGCCTTTGAAGAAGAAAACTTAAAGTTTATGAAGTTTTTGAAGAATGAGTTTGGTGAACTCTGACAGATAGTACGATGACAGAGAGAGAAGACAAAGAAAAGTTTGAAAAGGTGTATTGTGTCTTCTATATATAGAAAAGGATTAGGGTTTGGCAGTTGAAAGGACACATTGGTTCACCAACTCAGTGAATCATTGCAAATATATCACCCTTTCATCTTCTCACATCAACCAATGACGGCTGACATGAAGGCCATTTAATGCTAATGTTCCCTTTGCATTAAATGCTCTCAAAATTTAAATTTTCGTGGGAAAACATTTGCAAATAAACCCTTAAAGAAAAATAAGGACTGAAAAATAAATAAAAGAATTTGGACAGCTTTTTTTTTTTTTTTTTTTTTTTTTTTTTAAATAAGAAAAGATTGAAAATACTCCAAGTTGAAAACGCGGTTGAGATCCAAGCGGTTGAACTGCAGCATGCGGTTTTAAGTGAAGCGGTTGGCTGCAGTGCGGTTGGACATACTTGGGTTTGATGCACGCGGTTTCAACATGGTCTTGAAACTATACTCAACACCCAAGTTAGCTAATAACAGTATGGAATTTATTTAAGTTCAAGCATACCCATTTCTCCTCTAAGGAAGGAAAACCTCTTGGAGTCAAGAGCCTTTGTGAGGATATCAGCCATCTGGTTGTCTGTCCCCCCGTACTCTAAATGGATATTCCTCTTCTCTACATGGTCTTTGAGGAAATGATACTTGATATCAATATGCTTGGTCTTGAATGCATGACAGGTTGTTGGAGACTCGAAATTGTTGAAGTGTTGTCACACATGATGGGGCAATTCCCTTCATGGATTCCATAGTCTACCAAACCGCCGCTTCATCCAAAGGATTTGACAAAGAACAACTACCAAGAAGAATATACTCACTCCGTGGTTGACATCGAAATCAAGCTTGCTTCTTGCCGGCCCAAGCAACTAGTCTATTCCCGAGGAAGTGACAAGTACCACTAGTGCTTTTCCTCGTCAATAGTACAAGCCGCATAATCTCGCATCCGAATAACTTACAAGATCGAAGTTCGAATCTTTGGAATACCAAAGTCCAAGGTTAGTTGTTCCGTATAAATAGCGATTATACGCTGACTCGCAATAAGATGTGCTTCTCTAGATCCGCTTGAGAAGCGAGCACATACACGTACACTAAACATGATATCCGGCCTACTAGCAAGCTAAGTAAAGCAATGAGCCGATCATACCTCGATATAAAGTTTGATCAACCTTCTTACCTTTGAGATCCTTATCTAGCTTATTGCGGCCATGTGAGTATCATATGCTTTAGCATTTTCTAATCCAAACTTCTTTATTAGCTCCTGGGTGTACTTGGCTTGGCCGATGAAGATACCTTCTTCGCATTGCTTGATTTGAAGCCCGAGGAAGAAAGTTAATTCTCCCATCATGCTCATCTCAAACTTGCTTTTCATTAGCTTCTCGAAACGCTTACAAAGCAACTCATTAGTAGAACCAAAAATAATATCATCGACATATATTTGAACAAGTAAAGTATGCTCATTATATTTGGCAATAAAAAGAGTTGTATCGATTTTACCACGTTTAAATCCTTTTTCTAGTAAAAATTTAGAAAGAGTCTCATACCATGCCCTTGGAGCTTGCTTAAGTCCATACAAAGCTTTTTGGAGTTTGTAGACATGATTGGGAAATTTGGAGTCTTCAAACCCAGGAGGTTGGGCAACAAAAACGGTCTCTTGCAGTTCGCCGTTGAGGAAAGCACTCTTCAAGTCCATTTGATATAACTTGAAACGCTTGAAAGAGGCATAGGCTAAGAAAATCCTAATAGCTTCCAATCTGGCAACTGGAGCAAAGGTTTCATCATAATCGATTCCTTCTTCTTGCCTATATCCTCGTGCAAACCAACCTTGCTTTATTCCTAGTGATGCTTCCATTCTCATCTATCTTATTCCTAAATACCCACTTAGTTCCTATCACTCCTTGATCCGAGGTCTAGGCACCAAAGTCCGTGACCTTGCATCTTTCAAACTTGGTTGAGTTCTTCTTGCATAGCAACAACCCAACCGGAATCTTGGAGTGCTTCATCAATCTTCTTGGGTTCAACTTGAGATAAAAGAGAAGTATGCTCGTCATAATTTGATCTCCTTGTTTGAACACCGGAAGAACGGATCACCAATCACATTAGTGAGGGGGTGATCGCCGACTTCACGAACCTCCGGGGTAAGTCCGGTTGGATCGAGGTTTGTCAAGATCTTCAATTGGAACATCGTTAGATCCTTCAAATAAGTCATGGAAGGTAAGTTGACGAAGAGGTTCTATAAGCTGGATAGGGAATTCTCAACTTCATCTTCCCTTGCGCTGCATCTCGGAGAGGGTTCTTCAAAAAGTGCGGTTTCAAAATTGCGGTTTTGGGAATTTCTGAGGGTGCCGGATTTTGCGGTTGAGGTTCAAAGTGCGGTTTGAGATTCACCCGGTTCATTATGCTCAACAAAATCATCAAGAACATTTGGAGCCAAATGTGGCTCAAGGAGAGAATGCTCATCAAAAGTAACATGGACGACTCTACTATTTTTAAACTAGTTTTATTGAAAACACGAAAAGCTTTAGAATGTTTAGCATACCCAACAAAAATACCTTCGTCGGCCTTGGCTCCGAATTTACCTCTATTTTCTCTTCCGTTGTAGAGGACAAAACATTTGCAGCCAAAGATTTTGAAGAATGCAATGTTGGGGGTTCTTCCTCGCCAAAGCTCATAGGGAGTCTTGTTATAGGTTTTGTTGATGAGGGAGCGGTTCTGAGTGAAGCATGCGGTATTGATTGCTTCAAATTCAAAATACCGAGGTAGCTTCGCTTCGTATATCATTGTCTTTCCAAATTTCAATCAACGCCCTATTCTTCCTTTCCACAACCCCATTTTGTTGTGGAACACCAAACCGTGGAAAAATTGTGATCAATCCCATGGTCATCACAATACTGAGCAACACCGTTGTTCTTGAATTCTGTTCCATTATCTGATCGAACACTAACGATGTCGTCTTCTTTTTGAGTTTGGAGCCGTCTAAAAAGTGCGGTGAGAATCTCATAGCAATCATCTTTGGAAATCATCATCTCTACCCACGTATATCTTGAATAATCATCCACCACCACTAAGGTATATCTATTTCCTCCAATGCTGGCAGTGGTTACGGGTCCAAACAAATCTATGTGAAGCAGGTGTAAGCATCTTGAAGTTGATGGAGCGGTCTTGTCAGAAAGACGACGCATCGTTTACCAAGCTGGCATGCACTGCATTTCTCTGGATGGTGGTCAGCCACTTTAGGTAAACCACGAATGAGGTTTTCCCTACCAATCTTTGCAAGATACTTGAAGTTCAAGTGGCTTAACCTCTTGTGCCATAGCCAACTATTTTCGCTCACATTCTTAGCTACAAAACAGAGATTAGTAATACTACATGCAGAATTTAGATCAATAATGTAAATATTACTCTTACGAATCCCTGTGAGTAGGGTGACGCCGGAAATGCTATCTTTGATAAAGCAATTTGATGACGTGAAGTTGCAAAGCATTCCTTTGTCGCAAAATTGAGAAATTGAAAGGAGGTTGTGCTTGAGTCCATCGACAAGTGAAACCTTCTCAATGGTTAGGTTTCCTCTCCTTATCACACCATATCCAATGGTCTTGCCTTTGTTGTTGTCACCAAAGGTTACAGATGGACCACTTGCTTCAACAACATCTTCAAGTAATGATCTATCTCCAAATATATGTCTTGAAGCTACCCACCGTCAAGATACCATTCATTATCCTTGGAGTGACCAGCCATGAAGTAGAGGACCCGAAATTTAAACATTAAGAACGAGGTCCCCCTTGATTTCTTGGGTCCTGAAGTTAGCAACCCTTTACAACCCACACCTGTTCGACTTAAGGAGGTTTGCTCTTCCCGGCATTGGGTGTGAACCGCAAAAGGCATTCTGCAGCCTTGTGACCTAAACCATCACACACGTAACATTTATAAAAGCTACAAGCATCATGAGGTTTTACTAACTCCTTAATCTTCTTAGGAGTTCCATGCGGTTTGGGACAAGGAAGCGGTTTGGGAGGTGCGGTTCCAGCTAACATTCCAGCTGATACAAAGGGAGCAGGCTTTGGTTTGACCACGTATTTTCTGGGAACGCTATTCTTGCTTTTGAAGGCAGGAGGAGCGGTCGAAGAAGAAACGCGGTCAGACCTAGAGTTAGCAGAACCGCCTTTTCCACCGTATGGTTGGAGCAGGATTCTACCAATTCCATAAGCCATTTCCTCTTCAGTGCTTCCATTGTAATTCTTAGGTTTTAACACGGAATTCTTCCCATATTGCTTTCCTTTAGGGTAGACATAATTTACTTGTCTTGCTTTACCCTTTCCCTTAGCATGCTTCTCCTTGGGAATTTCTTTAGTCAGTTCTGGAAATTCCTCATCCTTTTCACTCGAGGATGCACACTTCTCCTCTTCCTCAGATCCAAACCCTAGACCATCCTTAGTTCCAGGAGGAACTTGGAAGTCCAAGATTTTATCCTTGGTGGATTGAGACTTGAGCCACGAATCAATAATCTTTTGGCGATCGTCGATTTGGGGTTACCAAGTCATCATTCCCGAGTTGAAGTGCAAAGCAACCTTAGTTTCAAGGATGCGGTTTTGATCAAGAAGAGGAGTCATCTGTTTGATTTGGTCCTTAAGATTAGAAATTTCAGACCTCATCACAGTTTTCTCCGTCTTGTACAGATTAAGTTCATCATGAGCTAAGCTTAAGGCTTTCTTAAGATTTGAGAATTGATGGATCACCATTTCAGCTTCCTTGAACATCTTTTCATGTTCCATGGGAGAAACCTCTTCCACCACCTTTTTCAAAATTTTCTTTGGAATAGCTTTTGAAGGTGGAGCAGTTTTAGATGAGAAAATGGGACGTGAATACGAACAATTTCCTATCTTAACGCTAGGAGTAAGTTTAATATCATCATCCAATTTATAATTTGGAAGTTTTGCAAAAACCTCCTTTTCTTCCATATCGACTGCAACTCAAATGATTCAGAATGCGAGTCATCGAAGCTTCTGCTGCATAAGCAGCAGGTTAACCTCTTCGGTTTCACCGTCACTTCCATCCTCAGAATCTGTTTCAATCCACGTTGCTAATTCCTTGGAATTCTCTTCCCTCCTCACGGCAACCATTCCCTTACGATGAGAAAATTTCGAAGGAAAAGTTTTCTTTTTCATGTATTCATATTTAGGCTGTGGACACTCAGATGCAAAGTGGCCAGGTTTTCTACAGTTGTAGCAAACCAAGTCACTCTTCTTCTTTGTATCTGCAGCCCTAGAAAATGTTGCAGGAGGTTTGCCTTTTGAAAATGATTTTGTGAGAGGTTTTGAAGATTTTCTAAATTTTTGGAATCTTTTCACAAACATGGCAAAATCATCATCATCCATCTCGATGAGTGATGAGGTTGATATGGAAGGATCAGTGGTTTGATTGGATGTGGATGGTTTCTCTTCATGTTCCACTACAGACATAGAAAGCGATTTGGTTTTACCTTCTATCTCTTCAATATGATTTAATTTAAGTTCATAAACTCTAAGATTGGCATACAAGTTACTTAACGACCAAGTACCCAATACTTTGGAGTCTTCTAGAGAGGTAGCCTTATTTACCCATCTAGAACCTAAAGCAGATAGGAAAGTCATATTGATTTCCTTATCGGTTAAAGTTTTACCAAGAGATCTACAAGCATTAACTACCTCAACATAGCGATCGTAGGTTTGACGCAAGGTTTCGTTGGGTTTTACATTGAAGTTGTTGTAGGATCTTTCAACAGTGTATAATTTGTTTTCCTTGCACTCTTCGTCACCTTCGAGGTAGCTCTCTATGGCATCCCACATACGCTGGCGGTTTTGAGGTACATCACTTTTCGTAGAGTTGATACGGGGAGGGTTCCCAGAAATGATGAACCTCGCCTTGCTGTCCAAGGCAACTAATCTCTTCTCTTCATCCGACCACTCATCTTTTTGGCTTTTTGACCTCTGGAGTTTCAGCATTTGTGGTTGCATCAGTGTTAGCCTTCATTGGAATTAGAGGGCCATTGATCACGCACTCCACCAGCATTTCATCTATGGTTTCCAAATGAATAAGCATTCGGCACTTCCAGATGTCAAAGTGGTCTTCGTCCAACATTGGAATGTGTGAATAGTTAACAGTAGTCATTGTCTTTGAGGTTGCCATATCGAATCGGCACACAAGCTGTTAAGCTTGAAAACAGTGGTTTTAAAATGTGTTAGCTCTGATACCACTTGTTGGTCCCAAAGTTGGCAACAAGGGTGAAAATACAGCTAGAGGGGGGGTGAATAGCTGTTCAAATTTTTCGCCCTCGTTTAAAAACTAAACCTCTTGCTTACAAAATCCTCTTGCAGTTAATAATAGACTGCAAGTGATGATGTAAAATGCACAGCGGAATAATAGAGTGTAAAGCGGTTTTGAGAGGCGGTTTGTAAAATGCGGTTTTGGTGGTGCGGTTTTGTTGAGAGCAGTTTTACAAACACGTGTATTTTGACTATGTTAACTCCAAACACTATTTCACAATAATGGATAGCTAAATAAAGATCAAACAGAGACAAAGATAAATAATTAGCAAGCACAAGAAATATAAATGCAGAAAGTAAGAACACTCTATTTGGAGTGGTTCAATCGATAAACGATCTACGTCCACTACCAAGATGGTTAGTCTTGGATTTCTAAGAGAGATTTTGTATTAAGTATTGAGAGATTACAAAGTACAATAAAATCTTTGCTATGAAGAACAAATCCAAAACTATAACCAGTGTATCTCAAGTGTTTAATCTATGTGATTAGAACAAGTGAGGTGAGTGTGTGAGAACAAGATCAAGGCTCTTTAGATCTGTGAGATGTAGAGCACAATGATTCTTGATTGTGTTAAGGCTTGATTTCTGGGCTAGGGAATATTTCTTGAAGAAAGAAGATGAAGATTCAAAGGATTGAATAATTTCTGGGCATAGCTTCAGCTTCTATGAACACAGCACTTTCAAATTCTCAAGCAATCTTCAAATGGTGAAGATTAGGGGTATTTATACCCAAGCATCAAGAAACTAGCCGTTGGATACAGCTGTTGTAAGGACAGTACTTGATGCAATCCTATTGGTCCACAGCAACCACTTTTGTCCTTTGATACAGCTGCTGCAGATAAAGCTGATCAGGCTCCAGCTGCAAGCAATGAGGTTAGGACACCTGTCACCTTTTAAAGATCCTTGCAGATCTTTTCTGACATAGAATCACGTGACAAGATATGGTGGTTGACTTTTGATATTGCTGACGTGGATTCCAACGGATAAAAAGTTGTTCACTTCAAGTAGCCAATCATTGGATGCGGTTGGTGAGACGCGGTTAGGAATGTGCGGTTTGCTACACCATGAGGTTGCTTAGATGCGGTTGCTCATGAACTACAAGGATGAGGTTCAGGGGCGGTTGCATGCGGTTGGTTCAAATAGGCAGATTCAAGGTGGAACTACACTTGCGGTTACATGTGCGGTTCATAAGGGCAGTTTTGAATACTGCTGGAACTGCAACCTTGCTTCCAATGAATCTTGTGCCAGTCTTCAAGCCTAAGATTAACCTATTCTATAAAATGGACTTAGCTAAAAAATTGAAGTCTAAGCTTCATTACATAGGGTCCTAAAGTCCTTAAAATAGATAGGAGGTTATGGTATCAATCAAATCTAATACAAAATAGGAGGGTTAAAACATGCATACCCAACAGGTACCTATCCCACCCCACCCGAAACCATTGTCACAGACACCAAAGAAGCCAAAAACCCCGAAACCAAAAACCCCGCCTACATAACCTGGCAACGGCAAGACCGTCTCATCCTCGGTGCTCTTCTTGGTACCCTTGATGCAGCTGTTGCTCCACTTTTCTATCAAGCCAAAACCTCAAATGAAGCATAGAATATACTCAAAACTACCTATGCCAACCCATCCCGCGGCCATATCCTCCAAGTAAAAGATCATCTTGCTTCCATCACCAAATCCACCCTTACCATCACCAACTACATGAACACCATTAAAGCTTGTACCGACAAACTTGCAATCCTTGGCAAACCAATGGACCCTGAAGACATCATTGCCAAAGTTCTTCAAGGTATCGAATATGAACCCTACAAATCCATCATTGACTCCGTCCGTGCCCATGACAACCCCATTACATTTGAAGCCTTACATGAAAAACTCATACACCATGAACTAACCCTCAAACATAATATTCCACCTCCCTCTATTCCTATATCGGCTCACCTTATACACTCCCAAAATCGTGGTCACTCATCTCGTGCACCACCCCTTCCCACTCCACCACACCTACCCAACTCCACATCTGCTGCCCCTTCCTCCAAACCCTTTAAAGGAAAATGTCAATACTACCGCTTTGTTGGTCATGTCATTTCTGAATGTTGTCAATTCAGTCGGGACTACCCTAATGTTACCTTCCCTCCTCCCCCTTCCTTCAATCGAAACCCTCGTCGCTCCACTCATACCCCACCACAAGCCCACACTGCTACTGTCCCCATCCAAACTCCCCCACCCTCTTGGCTCATGGACAGTGGTGCCACCAACCATATCACCAATGACCTCTCCAACCTCTCTCTTCACCACCCCTATGATGGTAGGGATGATGTTATCATTGGAGACGGTTCCACCCTTCCCATTGCAAACATAGGTTCTTTCTCTATCTCTCTCTTTCCCTCTTCCATTGTTTTCAATAACGTCTTACATGTCCCTCGTATCTCTCGAAATATTCTTTCCATTTCTCAATTATGTAGAGATAAAAATGCAACTGTTGAATTCTCACAATCTTCTTTTCTTATCAAGGCCAATCATTCCAATCAAATCCTACTCAGCGGCAAGCTTGAAATGGTGTCTACATCTGGACTCCACCCTCTCCTCAAGCTCATGTCGCCACTACCTCAACTCTTCAATCATGGCATCACAAACTTGGACACCCCGCTTCTCCAATTATTTCTCTCTTAAATAAACAGTTTTCACTGTCAATTCCTTCGCTTTCTTTATCTTATTGTAATTCCTGCAAAATCAATAAAAGTCATAAACTCCCTTTCGATATATCTACTGTTTTTTTTATCATATTGTTATATAATGATGAAAGATTAATATATTCATTAATCATTTGAGACGGATAAGAATGTGCAGTCAGGAGTGAATAACTCCGGGGTTCGAGTTGGAGTTTGACCTTGGTTGTTTTTTTGGTCATATTGTTATATAATGATTAATGATTAATACTCTTCAATCTCATGCACCTCTTGATATTATCTTCTCTGATGTGTGGACATCCCCCATTCACTCTTATGATCATTACAAATACTATGTTATTTTCGTGGACCATTATACAAAACATACTTGGCTATATCCACTAAAACATAAATCTAACACCTTTGCCACTTTTAATCGCTTCAAACTACTCGTTGAAAAATACTTTTCCCATCCCATTCGTCAATTCTTTTCTGACAATGGTGGCGAATACCTTAAAATTACACCATCTCTCCTTCAAGATGGAATCTCCCACCTCACCTCCCCTCCTCATACACCCGAACACAATGGCTTTGCTGAATGCCGTCATTGACATATTGTTGAAACCGGGCTCACTCTTCTCTCTCAATCTCAACTTCCTCTCACATTCTGGTCACATGCTCTAACTACTGCCACATATCTTATCAACCGCATGCCCACAACCACCCTCAATAATGAGTCTCCGTTCTTCCGTCTCTTCTGAACTCAACCCAACTATCACAAACTTCGGTCTTTTGGGTGCCTCTGTTACCCTTGGTTACGTCCTTACTCCATTCACAAATTAGCACCTAAATCTACCCCATGCATTTTTGTCGGCTACTTCCCATCTCAAAGTGCCTACCACTGTCTAGACCCTACAAACAATTGTCTATATACCTCTCGACATGTCACATTTGTCAAAACTGTATTTCCCTATACATCCCTCACCAACACCACCCCTTCATCCCCTCATATATCCCCCTCCCAATGGTGTACTTTCTCCCTTCCTATTGTTCCCACATCCACCTCTATTACTACCCCTCCCTCGCCCAACATTGATCCACCCTCTCCCACGCCACCTCCCACCTCTGCTCACTTGGGCGACCGCCCATCCCCAGTGAGCGACCGCCCACCCACATACACTCCCCAGCCTGAATCCTCTGTTCCCTTGGGCGACCGCCCATCCCAGTTGAGCGACCGCCCACCCACAAACACCACCCAGCCTGAAACTACTGCCCACTTGGGCGACCGCCCAACCCAAAGTGAGCGACCGCCCATAACACCAGAGCCTGATATACCAGCTTCCTCACCTGAACCGCCTGCTGCCACTATACCCCCCCCCGCTCTATTATAACTCGGCTCACCAACAACATTGTTAAACCAAACCCCAAATATGCCCACCTTGCCTCTTTATCCTCACCTACATCCCTTCCTACCACTACTAAACAAGCTCTCTCCACCCCCCATTGGCATGATGCCATGCTTGATGAGTACAATGCCCTTATTCGAAATAACACCTGGACCCTTGTACCCTCCCATGAAGCTCCTAATATTGTTGGTTGCAAATGGGTCTACCGCATCAAATACAATCCGGACAATACTATCCACAAATACAAAGCCCGCTTAGTTGCTAAAGGGTTCCATCAACGCCCCGGTCTTGACTACTCAGATACATTCAGCCCTGTTGTCAAACCAGTCACTATACGTCTCATTCTTTCTCTTGCAATAACTCAAAGTTGGTCTCTTCGCCAACTCGATGTTAATAATGCCTTTCTCCAAGGTCATCTCACTGAAACAGTCTATATGTCCCAACCTCCGGGCTTTGAAAACACCAACCAACCCTCTCATGTCTGTCGTCTCTCTAAAGCCATATATGGTCTTAAACAAGCTCCTCGTGCTTGGTACACCGCCCTTAAATCATTTCTTCTCTCATTTGGCTTCAAAACATCTCTATCTGATCCATCCTTATTTCTTTACAACCACAACTCGCATCGTCTTATACTTCTTGTCTATGTTGATGACATAATTGTCACTGGCCCCTCTGCCTCTTTTCTCCAATCATTCATTGACAGCTTAGCCACTCGTTTCTCTATTAAAGACCTTGGTCCCCTCTCTTTCTTTCTCGGTATTGAGGTCACACCCAATCCTTCTTGTCTTCTCCTAACCCAATCCAAATATATCACTGACATACTCTCACGTCACAACATGTTATACTCAAAACCCTCTTCCACACCTATGGCAACCTACCCACCTCTTTCTGCCACCCCCCGAACACCCATCTGCAATCCTTCGGAATACCGTGCTCTTATTGGCAGCCTCCAATACTTGTCTCTCACTCGCCCTGACATAGCCTTCACTGTCAATAAACTAGCACAATATCTTCATCACCCACAAGAATCCCACTGGACTACCCTTAAACGTCTCCTCCGCTATCTCCATGGGACCATTCATATGGGTCTTCAACTCTTCAAGAACTCTCCATCATCTCTTCATGCCTATTGCGACGCTGATTGGGCCGGTGATAAAGATGACTTCGTCTCTACCACCGGCTTTCTTGTCTATCTTGGACGCAACCCTCTTGCTTGGTCCTCCAAGAAACAACGAGCTATTGCTCGCTCCTCCACTGAAGCAGAATTCCGTGCCATCGCTGCCACAACTGTAGAAGTTATTTGGGTCACAAATCTTCTATCTGAACTCGGTATAACATCCTCTTTATCGCCTGTTATCTACTGTGACAATCTCGGGGCCACCACCTACTCGGCCAATCCAATTTTTCATTCTAGGATGAAGCACCTTGCTCTAGCCTTCCACTTTGTGCGAGAACAAGTTCAACTTGGCACTCTAAGGGTCCAACACATCTCCGGTACTGATCAACTCGCAGACGCTCTTACAAAACCACTGCCTCGTACGCGGTTCACATCATTGATCTCCAAGATCGGACTTACCCTTGGAACGTCCGTCTTGCGGGAGCCTGTTAAACATAAGGATTCTCCAGCAAATAATCCTCCAAGGAATCCGCCTCCTCCAGCAAAGAATCCGACAGTTACATGATCTTCAGCCATTACCTTTTGTAAATATTTCAGTTATCAATTTTGTATATCTTTTATTTACATTCAAATCATTTTGTATAGTCTAGGAATTAATGTAAATCCCATAGATCTCTCTCAGAAATCTGTATAAATACTTTAAAATATCAATAGAAAAATTCATCTTTTGCAATTCTTTCAAAGGGTGCATAACAAAGATACTCCCAATGTAAACAGACCAACAACCAAAAGAATTAATCGTGAAAAGGAATTGTCCAAATTGTCAGTATATATTGGTCAAAAGAATCACCAAATCACCATATAGTGTCTGAGAGAATTTATCTTCTCTTATAATTCTTCAATGATAAAATATGAGATCTAAGGGCTTTTATGAGGAATCAAGGATCAGAACGAAGGCAAAAGTGTTGTCTTTACATTTTATCGAGAGAGGAATAATTATTTGAAACCTGTTGATGGAGATAGATCCCTTTTTGCCCAAAGAGACGGGAATTTACCATCTAGGAGTAGTAGGTAGGCGCCTTTAGAGGAGAATGAAATGGTTGAGTGATGGTGAGAACAAGGTCATGCCAACATAAACAGACTTTTTTATTTGTTTTTTTCACTTTTCAGGGGCGGGGGAATGTAAGGAGAATATACAGTAATAAAAAGAGCAGGAAAATGAAATTCAAAAGAAGAACCAAAGGTAAATTGCCTAAACATTCACCAAAAACAAAATGGCAGGCTCCAGATCTACAATTCAACTCATCCTTAGTCCCAATCACTTTACATTAGCTACATGAATCACTTTTCACGGGTCACTTTTATCCAAAGCAAGGTTATCTTACACACCACAATCATTTCTATCTTTCTATCATATTTAATAAAAAAGAGAGCAAGAGAGACGGTCTCCGGAGTTGGGGGAGGGAGATGGTCGCCGAAGAGGGAGGGGAGGGATTTGCCGGAGTTGGGGAGGAGAGGGCGTCAGCGGATTAATAGATGACCGGAGGGAGGGTAGAGAGAGAGGGGGGGATGAAGTGTGTGTTTTGTGTGTGAGAGAGAGAGAGAGATGGGGTGGGTGTTTATTTAGGGTTAGAGAGACTATATGGTGAGATAAAATATTCTATGGGATTAGGAGTTAATTAAAAATGTCCTTATCCTATCCTAGAAGGTAAATTCGGTATTATTCAGAGATTAGGAAGTAATTTTCTCTATTATCAATTTGAGAAGCCAAATATTTTAAGAATTCTGGTTTGATTGCTTGTACTCTTAATTGAAATCCTGACTAAGTTCCTGCCAATAACAATGAATTGTTTTATACAGTGTATTCTACAAAAATTGTACTCACTCCATCCCATGATAAATATCGTACTTGACTTATCAACGTTTAAAGAAAGATGTTTTACTAGTTTCTACATTTATAATAATGCACTAAGTCACTTTTCTAATTTGGAAACACAACATTTATTCTAAGACGAACAAAAATAAAAAGTGCAATGTTTATTATTGATGGAGGAATTCTCTCTGTTACAATAAAATATCTAACAAGTGCCCTAGTTACCATCGTAGTAGTATACACTAGCAAGGGTCAAACCGAGACTTGGTAAGAAATAAGTTGATTTAAAGCAGTAAAAAGTAACAAGGAGAGGGGTTTGGTTTGATTGATTATTAAACAACGAATGCAAAATTTAACGATTAAACTAAGAAAGCAATTTAGAACCAAAGAATTAATCAAATGAACAAAGATATTCACGGATTGAGTTTCACAAATACCTTCTCTATATGCTATGCTAACAATAAAGAGATCAATCTCATTTAAGGGTTCATTCTCTAAATTAAGGATTGAGACGGTTTGGCGGACGATTTGTAATCCTAATATTCTACTTATATTATACTTTCAGTCACATCCATATAATATACCAAGAATTCATCAAGCACTCGAGAATAATTGAACTTAGATCCATTTGATTTCAGTCATGTCCACAATTAGATCTAATTATCAAAGTAGTGGTCGATGTATAAATTACACAAGTAAATGGCACAATTTATACTCAATTATTTAAATGTCAATTTATATCTTAACATATAATTTAAACCATAAAACATAGAATTATAAATACGTTGATATACAACAACGAGATTGATTGAAAGAATTAAAACTTAAAGTATAGAGATTTGGTATTCGTTACATCTAATCCATAAATCTAATAAATTTAGCTTACTTATAGCCATAAGAACAAAAACAGAAAATAAAATAAAAAACATCAAAACCTGGAACTTGAATCCTCCCAAGAAGAGAAGTAAAACTAGAGAAAAAGATACAGTATATATTGCTCTAAAAGTTGCTGGAGTGGGATATTTATACTAGAGAGAAGGTGCTCGAAAATTAGGAAATTATTGCCAAATCCTTCGCGAAAACGGAAAAACAACTAATGCCGGATAGTGGGGTTTGGCCGCCCCATAGGGGGGCAACCTCCCCCTTAAGCAGATTCTGAATTCATATTTCTGTCCTCGGGGTTCGGACGCGCCTTTTTTGGTGGTGCGGCCACCCCTTGTGCAATGCCGACTTGTACATCTTCTGTCAATCTTTCGGAGGTCATAACTTTTCCACTCTGATTTCGACGTGCCACATATCATTTGAAAGCTCTTGATGAGTACTATCCAATGGTCTAGTTTGTACAGGGTCACATCCTTCTTATCCTTCTCTTAATTTTCTTTATTCCTCATTTTCCGCTTCGATCTCGATCATTCCTTTTTATACTCTTTAAGTCCATAATCCATACAAATTTCCTTCTATTCTTTTTACTCATAAACACTCAAAAAAACCATTAAAACACTGATAAAACCCAAGATTGAGCATCAAATAAGTCCAAAAGTATATCATTTAGATGTATAGAAACATATCCATCAAATACTTCAAACTTACCTTTTGCTCGTTCTCGAGTAAAACAAAACTAGAACAAGAAATAAAACTACTATCTAAACTACAAATGATAAAAACCTTAAAAATAAAATCTTTTTTGGGATGCTCCATCATATAATGGAGTTGCTAGCTATATAACTCTCAGATCTTTACAACACACATAATCAACAAGTATCATTATGAACATGGAATTACATTTACATTAATGCATATAAATAAAAAATCTCCACCACAGAATGATAATATGAATGAATAATGGGAGATCATTGTCACCAAAATAATATAGTTTACAAGGTCACTTATGTTATGCTTTAAACCAAATATAATAAGATGGTGAAATTCTGAACAAGGACATTCATATTCATGTTTAACCAAAACTGTCAATCTGTATAATCTTTAGAGATCAAATATGTTGCTTGTAATGTTCGCTATAATCGCGGGCTAGGTATGCGACTACAAATGAAGATAAGGACATACGAAATCAAACAAGTGAAATTAGAAAAACTTCCATGCCAAAAATAAATTCTCACTTGAGTGTATCTTTCTACTCACCCATGTCTTCCCATATTTTAACCCCCAAACTTAGAATTTTACATGCTTTCACACATAAGAGGTTGATCACATTCTTTTCTTTCCTTTTGTCACTTTTCATCACAACTTTAACATAAGAGGGAAAGTTTTTTCATATTTTCTTCATCTTTTCTTTTCTTTTTGAGCTTTACATAAATAAAAATCACGACGAATATAATGCACTAAATAAAAGATAAACAATAACTTTGCACTTGCCCCTCTTTTCCAGACAATACACAACCTTTTTTTCTTTCCAAAGTTGATCTGTTTCCGTTCATTCCCATTACTTTCCAATCATTACCCTCAATTTCTCATTCATTCTCTAGTTTCACTTTATTGAAAATGTGAGAAAATAGTGTATAAGTTTAGGGGTAAAATAATGTGGGTACGAAATGAATGCGAATGGCGGTCTTTGATATCCATTAATAATAATGCTTAAAAGGGGTGCTAGCAGAAATTTTTAAGTGAATAAAAAGTTAAATGATCACAAATAGGGTTCAGAGAAAATAGCCAAATAGCACTTTTCGAGTAGCCTGTTTGATGTGTTATTGACAGTCATGTAAACATGTTCTAGGGACCCTGAGATTGCCAAAGTGATGTTATAACGGTCTCCTAGGTTGTTACAATGATCAAGAAATTAATATGGAAGTGATAGGTGCAATAATCGCCATACATATGTTTCAATGTAATCAGAATCTCATGCTTATAATAACAACCAAGATTCATAATTAAAATACTCTCCAATCATCATAGGCTTTCGCCAACATCCTACACTCCCATATAAACCCACAAACAGAAAGAGACTCATAAATAGTGACTCAAAACTAAACATTGCCCACCCCCAAACTCAAAATATGCTATGTGCTCAAAGCATAAAAAAAATTAGAAGCATACCTTGAGTTCAAAGGTTGACACGACTCAACATAAAATAAAATAAAGCAAAATAATTGTTACCTAGTTGGATTTCCTCCCAACAAACACATTTGTTTAAAGTCGTTAGCCCGACTATAGCCCTAATTTTACTTGGGGCTAAGATTGGTCACGTTGTCTTTAGCATTTGCTTTTCTTTCTTTTGACCAACTCATACTTTCTCTTGCGCTAACACCCACAACTCTCCATGCATATGTCCCCTTTTTTATCAATTCTGGTAATACCCAAATGACTTTGGAATTTTTTTGCTTTTGCCTTTTTTCTTTTTTCTTGGGCTCTTTCCCATTATTAGATTTGGTTCCTCACCTTTATCAACATCAGGAACAAACTTATCGACAAAATTTTCAGAGATGTTATCTTGATTAAAAATATCAACAAATATAGAATCAGATATATCAATATAAACATTCCTCAATATAATTACACTTATCATGCTCAATTACTTGGAACAATGACCCAATGGACTTAGATTTCAAGGGAAAAACAATTTAATTTATGGCACCAACTTCTTCTTGAAGTGCTCGAGGGGGTGATACGGGCCTTCACTATGAGAGTGTTCGTCGACTTTATTAGCCATAGCATAAGCGTCCATTTTATCCCTAAAATTCCCACTGCCATTCATCATACGCTCCAACTCCTCACTATCTCTCTCATGCCATAGGTGCTCACTCACACACTTTTCTATCTTATCCACAAAACTACATGAGTTCTCATTATCCATAAGAATTTTCATGATATCATCCACCAACATCTCTATCCTTTCATCATCCGCAGATATTGATAATTTTCCACTCCCCACATTTATTATGGTGTTGGTTGTTGCCATGAATGGATGCCCAAGAAATATGGGTGATTCACGACACTTCCCAACTTCATTAACAGTTTCAAGCACAATATAATCCACAAGGACAATCAAGGTTCCCACTTGCATTAAAACATCCTCCACAATACCCAACGGCCTTCTGATACAACAATCAACTAATTGAAGGGTCTCATGGTGGGCTTCAATTCAGACAATCCTAACTTGAAATACATGTAATAGAGCAACAAATTTATTCTAGCACCAAGGTCTAACATCGCCTTCACCTTATTGTTGTCACCCAAATCAATAGAAATTGTGAAAATTTCGGGCTCTTTTGTTTAGGTGAGAGGTCTTGTCAACCACAACACTAGTACTCTCTCCCATGATTAACTTTTCATCTTTCCCATACTTGGGTTTCCTATAAAAAATTATTTTGAATTTTTTGTATACACAAGAACATTTTTAATAACTTTCAACAAAGGGAGATTAATAGTAACTTTTGAGAACATGTCAACTAACTCTGACATTTGTTGCTCCAACTTATGTATCATAAAACGTCCAAGAAATGATGTAAGAAGTACATATGGCTTGGGGGTGGAGAATCGGTTTTAGGATCATCCCCCAATCCATATATACTCTTACTCACAATTTTTTCAGGGATATGATGGGATAGAGAAGAAGAGGAAGAAGGAGAAATCGCCTCATTACTTACCTGTTTCCACTCCTCAAAGTGGTTATGGTCATGGCTTGTTCTCCTTGACTTGGAAAAGTCCAGACTTGTGGCCTTGTAGGGCTTCAACAAGTTGCCCAATTTGTGTCTCCAACTTTTTTTAATGCAACCTCTTGTTGTTTCCGTTGTTGCTGCTGCTCAATCCTCATCTGTGACATTGCCTCTTCCCAAGGTGCCCTATTTTTCTGCTCAAATTTCCCTTATGGGGGTAAAGGATGGAGAGGATTTTGTTGTTGATTTTGATTGCCTCCTCAGGAGAAATTAGGATGACTTCTCCTCCCCGAATTGTAAGTACCGGAATAAGGATTATATTGTGGCGACCTTGGGGGTATCCATTCATTGATTTCGCTTGTTCAGAGGCAAAATAAAACTGTGACAATTGTTAGTAGCATGAGTATATAGTCCAAATAAAGAACAAGCATCTTGTATTACATTGGCACTAGGCGAAGCACTTTTTGCATTAAACATAATTAACAATTAATTGTGATACTTGCTTAGCTAACTCATCATTATAATTCAACTCATGTATGCCCCTAGATTTATCCCTATTATTCTTTTATTAATAATTAACACCCAACATTTCAAACAAATCATGATTCTTCTCGAGGGTTTTGGCTCCTAACGTGCCTTCTGCTGCATTATCAACCGTGGCATGATTAACAAGATTCAAGCCATCATAAAAAGTTTAGTTTAATAGTGGCAAGGGAAAATTATGGTGGGGGCATTAAACTAGCATCATCTTAAAACTATCACATGATTCGTGGAATGACTCACCGAAACACAGAACCCACGACTAGCCGGAATGGTCTCCGACGAAGACCCTCGGGCGTGAGAGTAAGTATATGATTCGGAGAGCAAATAAAGTTATAAAGAACAATGTATTCTCAAATAACAAAATTGCAGTTACCTTGGAACGGTTGATGTTGCCCTATATTTATAGTTGTTGATGAGAGTTGTATTTGTGGTAGAATTGTATGAAATCTCTTAATTTGAGGAACAGATTCGTATAAGAGATCTTGTCCACGAATAACTCCTGATTTGTAGGGAGTTCGTTATGGAAAGACTTGTAGGTACGTCAGGACTCTGTAGGTCGACGTAACCGGGTAGGTCGAGGTCGTCTGTTGGATAAAGGTCGACCTGACTGATGGGTAGGGCTGGACCGTACCCGAATAGCATATGGATCATAGAGTCGGACCAAGCTAGGTCGGGACCTCGTAGGTCGGATAATGAGCTTAAGTCGACTGATCATGATGATGGGCCTTGGGCCTTGTAATAATTGGACCTAGCCCACTGAGAACGTGGTGGCAATTATATGTTGAGGATTGGGCTTTACTCGCTGGGCCCAGCTCGACACTTTTAGTCTGTTCAACAAACATTATACTATCACACGTAGATAAAAGGAGACAAATGTCATTATGACATAAACCCATTACCATTTTCGCCATTTTCCACCCACCCTTACACAATACATTTTCCAACATTCACCACCGTCACTTACATTACTCAATCTCTTCCTCTCTCTTTCTCTCTAAGAAAACAGTAGTTAAAAGAAGTGTTCAAAAAAAACAAAGCTTGATATTACTGTAATTTATCCTACCATATTTATAGTAATACTATAGCACTTTAGTTTTGAGTAAGTACAATATCACTACCTTTCCCCTGCCACGAGAACTTAGAATGGATAAAATAACCGCAAGTACCATTGCTAGGCAGTGGGTTTCTCCACAACCATCGTCATATTATTCCACAATTCAAGAAAGTTATCCCCCAATTTCCATTCAAGCAACCCCACAAATAAATCCACATCCCAAATCATCTGACTAAGGTGACATTTGATTTTTTTAATTGTTAAGTGATAAAATCTGATTTCACGTATTAATTTGGCTGAATTGATAAGATTTAGAGTTTGAATACTGATTTATCAATTATTCTAACTATTTGAATATTTATCTGAATTAACATCTGAAATTAATATTACGACATTTAATGGAGTAGAGAGATGAGATAAATGGTTATTAATCTAGTATTTGAGTTGGTTATTTTTAAAATTACGAATTTATGCAAGAGATATATATAAATATAAAAATCAATTAACATGCAAATAATTGATAGTTTTACATCTGAAAATTAAGTGAAAAATAAGAGGCATTCAAATCTAATTGGAGGAAAAAAAATCTGAATTGTATTATTTCTAATGCAGCCACCCATTTAGATCTTAATAAAAGTTGAAAATGAAAAACAAATAATGCCTAACTATAATAACAAGAAAATTCACCTGATTCACATATTTGAATCCAAATCAACAAAATGGGAAAAATGGAGAGAGTAGTATATCATCGAAGGTGAGTGAGGGGAGCAGTTGCTCCATTATCCACTTTCTCTGCCTTTCCAAATGCATTGATGTACAGATCTCGCTGAATTTCAGGTCGATGTAGGCTTGACGGAGTAAGATAGGCCAAATCTGTTGGAGAGAGCACTAGGGAATCGCCAACATAAGGTCTCCGGTCAAAGGAGAGAGAGCGCGCAAGAGAATCTCGCCGATGGTATGACGTGTGTAAAATGATTAGGCCGGATCTACGTTGACAATGGCTTGAAACGCCGATTCTACAACGATTAGAGGCTTGGAATCGCCGAAAATTGCAGGTGAAGGGGTGGCCGGAGGAGGGGAGGGGTCGCCGAGGGTGTGGGAGAGGAACAGTCGCCGGAAGTGGGCAGGCTGGAGAGAGAGAAAGTAGAGAAAGTGTGTGTCGAGAAGGGTGAGGCTTTATTTGGGGTTAAAAGGGTAGTTCTGTTATTTAGATTTAGGTAAATATATTCCCTCCGTCTCACGTGAATGTGGATTAACTTTTTGGATGTGGAAATTAAAAAAAATTGATGTAAGAAAAAGAAAAAGTTAAATGTTGTGAGTATGAAAAATTAAATAGGAGAGAGAATGAGTAGGAGGAATAGTGAGGCGAGAGAATGTTGTGAGTGTAAAAGTGAAGTAGGAGAGAGAATGAGTGGATGGAATAGTGAATATTCTTTGCCATTTTGGAAAGTTTGCATTTACGTGAGAGGGACCAAAATAAAAATAAGTTTGGATTCACGTGGGACGAAGAAAGTAATAGCTTTCGAACCTTGTGATAATATTGATTTCGATTATTGAACTACGTGGTTAATTTTTAAAATGCTTATTTTTATTGATCTATTCGATTAGGATGGAGGATCCAATATAGGCTCTGTTTGTTTCACGAAAAATAATCTCAAAAAAATGATTTTTTGGAAAATATTTTTTGAAAAATGAAAATGTTTTTCGAAAAACATTTTTCGATGTTCGATGAATCTTAAGAAAAACAATTTTCGGAAAATATTTTCCGATGTTTGGTAGTTTCATTAAAGTAACTTTCTAAATATAAAATCAATACAAACAAAGGAAAATGTTTTTCGAAAAACAACTTCCTTAGGTAGAGGTAAGGAAGTCAATTTCCTTAGAAATCAAGCTCATTTTCCATTGATCCGAAAAATATTTTCCATTGACTTCATTTTAACCCAAACAAACGAAGCCTAAGTATTCCTTTAAAATGGGAGAGTTCGATTAGCACCCAACTAGGGATGGCCAAACCGGACCGGAACCGGACCGGAACCGGAAAACCGGACCGGAATCGGATCGAAAAAGCCCGGAACCGTCACGAACCGCCACGAAAACCGGAACCGGGATAACCGGAACCGTTTTGGATAAGGGCCGGTTAAGGTTCACATAAATGGTGAACCGGACCGAAACCGGAACCGGAACCGGGGTGGAAATTTCTTGTTTTTCAATAATTTTTAGCTTCTTTATTCATTATTGATCGGAACCGGACCGGAACCGCACGAATAGAAACCGTGAAACCGGATTGTGGTAACCGGAACCGGATCCGGTAAGCAAGGCCGGTTAAGGTTCGCACTTCTCAAGGCCGGCAACAAACGAAGCCTAAGTATTCCTTTAAAATGTTCGATTAGCACCCAACGATAAGTATTCCTTTAAAATGGGAATGGGAATGGGAATGGGAGGGGGGAGTATTATATTTTTGACCGTGTTTAAACCAAACTAAGATATTACATCATAGCGTTATAATACAATTTTTCTTGTCCCTACTTAAAAGTAAACCTGACGGAGGGAGGGAGGGATGAATGAACACACTTTTGGGTTAGAATTTGATATTGTGGTTTAAAAAATTGGAAGTTGGAAATACCATTTTAGCCTACAGATTTTCTGATTTTGTTTCTAACAACTGCCCATCAACTTCATTCACACATTTTTCTTCTTACTCCCTGGGACGACAACCACAAAGAAGCTTTAGTTACAAAATAATTTGGGTTTAGCTACAAAATAATTTGGGTTTAGCTAAACATAAATCCTTATATGCATTCGTGAAAGTAAAAATGTAAAAAAAAAAAAAAAAAAAAAAAAAAGTTAAAATAAGAAATAGGTGGGAAAAATTAAAAAAAAAAAAAAAGAGAAGAAAAAATAATCATATACTCCCTCCGTCCCACGTGAATACAAATTTATTTCCTTTTTGGTCCGTCCCACGTGAATACAAACTGTCCAAAATGGAAATAAATTTATTATTTTATATTTACCCTACCCCATCCACTCATTCTCTCTCTTCATTTTCTACCACACAATTTATTCAACCAACTCCACTCATTCTCTCTCTTCATTTTCTACCACACATTTTCATTATCTTAATAATATTTCTTAATTATTGTGCTCGAAAAAATGGTTTGTAATAAGGTGGGACGGAGGGAGTATAATATAAAAATCAAAACTATTTAGAGCCTCCAGAAAAGGCCACGTCAAAGACCACGTCAGCAACAATTTCCAACTCATTTTTATTTCAGATTTTAGTTAAAAAAAATATAGGCTTTAAAATAAAAATTCCCTCTAAAATTCGGATAATGCAATTGAAATTTATGATAAACTGAAATATAATCATAAATTGTTTGGTGCCCAAAATTCGGATAATGCAATTTAAAATTTTAATAAGATATATCTAACTTTAAATTTCTAGATTATATTTAACTGTAACAATTTTTCAAATGTGGATAATATATTCCGACTCATCTGAGATATATATATATATATATATATATATATATATATATATATATATATATATATATATATATATATATATATATATATATATATATATATATATATATATAGAAGATGCCTAAATCCAAGCGTAACAAAGCTGGTAATTTCGTTATCTTTTTTGAAGAACTCAATTTACATTCCCAGCTAAATATTTAAAAGTTAAGACTGTGATTCATGTGTAATAGGGTTCATGCTTATTTTTGCTTAATTGTTCTATAAAATTGGTTGGCTGATTGATCTAGGGTTTACATGTATTGGGTTCTGTTTGGTTTATGGGAAAAGGAAAGAGCTAAAGCAATAGTAATATCTTTAAAAGAAATGATTATGAGAGGAATTTTTTGACGGTTCCGTTCCCTCTTTCATCTGGATTCACCCTCTGGCTCTGGATCTTCAGCCTCTTGGACAGCCGATTTTTTTTTTGAGAAGGCTGTTGGCTTAAACTGTGGTCTCCTTATGGAAGTGATCGCCGAAAGCAGTCTAGGCCTTTCTTTCAACGGCTATTATTCAAATGGTTAAGAACCTCTATAAACCGTCCTGATCCGTCACACACGGAAAACTATAACCGCAATGCCAAGTCTCCATTTTATGCCTTGAAGCAGAGGCTTGGAGCCAATAGTGGCAGAGACGGCGGCTCAACTTTGGACAAGGACCAGACTGGTTCTGAATAGCTTTTTTTAAAATGTCTTCGGAACCAGCTTAAGTTTATATATTGGGAGCATAGAGTAACTGCTACTCCCTCCAACCCAAAATGAATGACCTTTATGCAAAAAATTGTCACTAAAGGTTTTTTTACCAATTATTTTTCACTATTCATTATATTCCTGCAAAATTAAAAGTTAAGTAGAAGTAAAGATTTTCATATACCTTTATTTCTATAATTTACAAAAAGTTAAATATAAATTTCTCCAAAATTAAAAATGGACATTCATTTTGGGAATTGGGACGGAGGGAGTATTTGCTTTTGATTTGAGCTTGTATTGAAATCCAATAAACTATAGCCAACTCACATTTTTATGTATTGGTAAAGTAAGAATAAGATTTTGGTTAAAAGTTTCAAGTTGAGTAAGGCTCCTTGATTGAATATCCCAAAGGAAAATAGTATTCCTTGATTTCAAGCAAATAGTTGTATGTTTAGTTGAGCTGTACGTTGCCTGGTTGAGAAATGTGGGAACAGGAGACCAGTATTTCATCTGCCTAACATATTTGGATGTTTTTGTTGGATGCAGTTATTTTATCCCAGACGAAGAAGAAAGGGAGGGAACATAAGGAAACGATCGTGAATACTATAAGGGAAGCTGCTGAGACATACAGCTCATTTTTATTCCAAGTAAGACTTGATTAAGGGTATTATTGTAATATTATTAGTTAAAGTTAATTTGCAATTTAAAATAAAAATTCCCTCTTAATTAGAAGTTGATTGATTTTAATCAGTTTTGAAATTTTGAAAACTAATGGTTACCTAAATTTAAGCACAATTTTTGAATAATTCAAACTCTTTAGGTGATAATTGTGGAGATATAATTATTAGTAATTTTCGAAATTTAAAATAATTATTAATTTTTGAAATTAAAAATAGATACCAGACTAAATTTCAATTTAACCATAAATTTCAATTTAAAATAATTAGTAATTTTCAAAATTTAAAAGACATGCCAGAATAAATTTCAATTTAACCATAAATTTCGTATACAGTTTCTAGAAATAAATAGAAATTCAAAATTTAAAATAATTAGTAATTTTCAAAAATTTAAAATAATTAGTAATTTTTGAAATTTAAAAGAGATGCCAGAATAAATTACAATTTAACCATAAATTTCGTATACAGTTTCTAGAAATCAATAGAAAATCGAATTATTTGAAAATAAAAAGTATTATTCATTTAACTTCTATCTAAAATTCAAACTTGGATGGATAAGTGATGATTTTAAATTCATCTATCTTAAAAACTGATAATAGATAATTTGATAATGTATTATCGGTTAAGGATACAATTCATATCATACTAAATATACATAAATATTCAAAATTATCCACTGTTGAAAATCAGTTCCTGCTTTACCTGCGCCAATATCGGTTAAGGATACAATTCATATCCTACTAAATATACATAATTTGACAATGTATTTCTAATGGTAATTTTATTATTTACTTTATTATTATTTTAGCATATCCATTAATATCATGTGTATAAAATTAAATTATAAGAATGCATGATTTTATATTTATTTTTTTACTATCATTTTAAATGAATTTATTTTTATTTTTAGTGGACTTATCATCGGGTAGTCATTTGATTTCACCGAGTAATCATCAAAGTTGTATTACGGCTCAAGGTAATATGTTATTGAATTTTGTCAATTTTGAAGTATTTTCATTATAAAGACAAATTCTAAAAAAAAAAATTGTTTATATATATATATATATATATATATATATATACTCTCTCCGTCCCATTAAGCTTAAGAAGATTCCATTTTGCGCGGGAATTAAGGAATATTATTATAGTATTAGGAGAGAGAATGAGTGGAAGAAGTGTTGTGAGTGTGAAAAATTAAATAGGAGAGAGAATGAGTGGAGGGAATAGTAAATTATAATGTGTTGTGAGTATTAAAATAATGTAAGAGAGAGAATGAGTGGAGAGAATAGTGATTTAAGGTTTCCTTTTTGGGATTTCTTAAGAGTTATGGGACGCCCAAAATAGAAAGTTTTCTTAAGACTTATGGGACAGAGGGAGTATATATATATAATGTGATTTTTTTTATATAAATTTGTTAATTAATTTAGATCTATGATAATAATACTTGAAATACAGGTATTGGTGTGAACCATACAAATGAAAATCTTACTCCTAATTCAAGTCACGATCGTGGATCTATATGTATGATTTTCTTTGTTAATTTACAATATTTTTCCTATTTTATTTTTATTTTTAATTTCTTAATAATCTTTTATTAAAGAATAATTATTTTTCTTATTCAACTAAATTTACGAGCATAGTATCAAGTGTACAAAACACTTTTCACGGCACGCTCCTTGAGCAAAAAAAAATGGACGACCGAGAAAAACTATTTCTTCTTTTTTGGATTCTATTACGACAAATTTGTTAAAAGACGGTGGGAAAAGAAAAATCGGGAGACCAAGAAAGGTAGCTGCTTCTATTTTGGAATCTTCAAAGATAAATTTGGATGTTGATGGATTCAGTTCTGCAATGAAAGTTGAATTAATGAAAAAACAGTCTTATATCTGGTAAGTTATATGTTTGATTTATTAGTCAACTATATATTTTAAAGAGCTAAAATAAATATATTAATCGTTCTCAACATTCTTTTGACATTGTAGGAACATATAATGTAATAGTAGCAAATAATACAACATTATTATCTCCTACTGTGAATTTAGGTAATGATTTTTTTTAATTGTTCAACATTCGATATTTTTAAATAAAACTATTTATTATTACAAATTATTATTCAATAGTTTATGATAAAATATTTCATTAATACTAACTCATATATTCCATTTGTATAAGGGTGGAGTTGCTCTCGACAATTGTTTAGTTGTCCCATTCAATCCATATCTTTTGCTAAAGTACGAAGCTCACATAAATGTCGAGTACTGCAATCAGAGCAAGGCAATCAAGTATTTGTTCAAGTATATAAATAAGGGAACCGACAGGATATTCCTTGCAATCGAAAATGATGAGGTGAAAAGGCAAATTGATTGTTGATATGTCTCTGCGTGTGAAGCTATGTGGAGGATTTTTGGATTCGACATACATTATCGGACCCCTCCTGTTGAGCGCTTGAATTTTCACTTGGAGGGTGACCATAGTATCCCCTTCAAGGACGGAGACTTTCTTCCTGATGTTTTGAATAAAGCGACAGTTAAAGAATCTCAATTTATGAAGTGGATGGAGTATAACAGTATTCATTCAGAGGCTCGGAAATATAAATACTGTGAATTTTCTCATCATTTCGTATGGGATAAAACTAAATTTACGAGCATAGCATCAAGTGTACATAACACTTTTCACGGCACGCTCCTTGAGCCAAAAAAAATTAGACGACCGAGAAAAACTATTTCTTCTTCTTTGGATTCTATTACGACAAATTTGTTAAAATACGGTGGGAAAAGAAAAATCGGGAGACCAAGAAAGCTAGCTGCTTCTATTTTGGAATCTTCAAAGATAAATTTGGATGTTGATGGATTCAGTTCTGCAATGAAAGTTGAATTAATGAAAATCAGTCCTATATCTGGTAAGTTATATGCTTTATTTATTAGTCAACTATATATTTTAAAGAGCTAAAATAAATATATTAATCGTTCTCAACATTCGTTAGACATTGTAGGAACAGATAATGTAACAGTAGCAAATAATACAACATTATTATCTCCTACTGTGAATTTAGGTAATGATTTTTTTTAATTGTTCAACATTCGATATTTTTAAATAAAACTATTTATTATTACAAATTATTATTCAATAGTTTATGATAAAATATTTCATTAATACTAACTCATATATTCCATTTGTATAAGGATGGAGTTGCTCTCGACAATTGTTCAGTTGTCCCATTCAATCCATATCTTTTGCTAAAGTACGAAGCTCACATAAATGTCGAGTACTGCAATCAGAGCAAGGCAATCAAGTATTTGTTCAAGTATATAAACAAGGGAACCGACAGGATATTCCTTGCAATCGAAAATGATGAGGTGAAAAGGCAAATTGATTGTCGATATGTCTCTGCGTGTGAAGCTATGTGGAGAATTTTCGGATTCGACATACATTATCAGACCCCTCCTGTTAAGCGCTTGGCTTTTCACTTGGAGGGTGACCATAGTATCCCCTTCAAGGACGGAGACTTTCTTCCTGATGTTTTGAATAAAGCGACAGTTAAAGAATCTCAATTTATGAAGTGGATGGAGTATAACACTATTCATTCAGAGGCTCGAAAATATAAATACTGTGAATTTTCTCATCATTTCGTATGGGATAAAACTAAATTTACGAGCATAGCATCAAGTGTACATAACACTTTCCACGGCACACTCCTTGGGCCAAAAAAAATTGGACGACCGAGAAAAACTATTTCTTCTTCTTTGGATTCTATTACGACAAATTTGTTAAAAGACGGTGGGAAAAGAAAAATCGGGAGACCAAGAAAGGTAGCTACTTCTATTTTGGAATCTTCAAAGATAAATTTGGATGTTGATGGATTCAGTTCTGCAATGGAAGTTGAATTAATGAAAAACAGTCCTATATCTGGTAAGTTATATGCTTGATTTATTAGTCAACTATATATTTTAAAGAGCTAAAATAAATATATTAATCGTTCTCAATATTCTTTAGACATTGTAGAAACATATAATGTAACAGTAGCAAATAATATTACATTATTATCTCCTACTGTGAATTTAGGTAATGATTTTTTTTAATTGTTCAACATTCGATATTTTTAAATAAAACTATTTATTATTAAAAATTATTATTCAATAGTTTATGATAAAATATTTCATTAATACTAAGTCATATATTCCATTTGTATAAGGGTGGAGTTGTTCTCGACAATTGTTCAGTTGTCCCATTCAATCCATATCTTTTGCTAAAGTACGAAGCTCACATAAATGTCGAGTACTGCAATCTGAGCAAGGCAATCAAGTATTTGTTCAAGTATATAAATAAGGGAACCGACAGGATATGCCTTGCAATCGAAAATGATGAGGTGAAAAGGCAAATTGATTGTCGATATGTCTCTGCGTGTGAAGCTATGTGGAGGATTTTCGGATTCGACATACATTATCAGACCCCTCCTGTTGAGCGCTTGGCTTTTCACTTGGAGGGTGACCATAGTATCCCCTTCAAGGACGGAGACTTTCTTCCTGATGTTTTGGATAAAGCGACAGTTAAAGAATCTCAATTTATGAAGTGGATGGAGTATATCAGTATTCATTCAGAGGCTCGGAAATATAAATACTGTGAATTTCCTCATCATTTCGTATGGGATAAAACTAAACGTGAATGGCGTCCGAGGAAAGATAAACGTTTTGTAGTGGGGTGTATTTATCATGTTCCAATGAATTGCGGAGAATTGTATTACCTCAGGATAATGTTGAATCATGTAGCAGGTCCCATGGAATTCAAGGATTTGAGAACTGTAAATCGCGTTGTTCATCCCGATTTCAAATCTGCATGTTACGCTCTGGGATTATTAGACGATGACAAGGAATATGTTGATGGAATTATGGAAGCGAGTCATTGGAGGTTGCCCGATAGTCTGAGAAGACTATTTTCTATGTTGCTACTATTTAATAGTATGTCGAATCCGGGAGAGGTATGGGAGAAGACTTGGCACTTATTATCTGATGATATAGAGTACAAGTATCGGAGGATTCACGATAATTCGGGTATTCCGTCCCATGTTTACATATTTGTTTTACAATAAATATCAATTATGATTTTATTTCTACTTTACAGTTATACAATATGATTCTATATATTTATCTATATTAATATATTTATTTTGTTTTTTATAATTTCAGGTTTGAAATTAATTAATGAATAGGTCCAGAATCTAGCTTTGGCAAAAATTGAGAAGTTACTGATCGAGAATTGCAGCAGTCTCCATAAATTTAAAGACATGCCTAAACCGATGGGCAATGTCATTGGTGATGCGATAAATAAGCTCATTCTAGATGAGACATCTTATGACATTGATGAGATGAAAGCTGAGCACTTCAGATTACATCCTCGCCAATGTACCGAGCAAAAGAGTGTTTATGATAAGATTATGTCGGCTGTTGATCGAGGAAACGGTGATGTGTTTTTCCTCTATGGTTATGGTGGTACGGGAAAGACCTTCCTATGGAAAACATTGTGTTCTGCATTAAGGAGCAGGAGAGATATTGTTCTTCCTGTTGCTTCCAGTGGCATAGCTTCATTGCTCCTACCGAAAGGTAGGACCGCGCATTCTAGATTCGGTATCCCGATACAGGTAAACGAGAGCTCAACTTGCAGTAAACTAAAGTCGGGTACGGATGAGGCAGCACTTCTACAAAAAACCAAACTAATTATATGGGACGAAGCTCCAATGGCTCTTAAACATTGTTTTGAGGCTCTCGATCGTAGCCTCCGAGATATTATTCGTACACCTGAGGGAAGATATTCCAATAAACCATTTGGTGGTTTAGTTATTGTATTCGGTGGTGACTTCAGACAGATTTTACCTGTTGTTCCTAAAGGGAGTAGCATGATATTGTGCATGCTGCACTCTGTTCATCCAAAATATGGAATGACTGTGAGGTTCTCAGATTGACGCATAATATGAGATTGCAGGTAATTCTTAAATAGCCTTTATTCATCTACTTAAATATTTTTATTTCAATTTAAGTAATTTGTATATATTTAACTTAATGTAGGGTGATTCTACTTCTCATAATTCCGAAGAGATAAGAGATTTCGCTCAATGGCTCTTGAGTGTCGGAGATGGGATTGCCGGTGGAGATAATGACGGGGAAATTGACATTAACCTTCCTGATGATATATTGATTCGTGAGGCTTCAGATCCTATTGCAAAAATAGTCGAATCTATATATCCTGACTTATTGCAAAATAAGGATGTCGAAGGATTGTTCCAGACTAGAGCCGTGCTTGCTCCAACAAATGAGATTGTTGATAACATAAATGATTATGTCATGTCACTCTTTCCGGGAGACGAAGTTGAATATATGAGTTCTGATGCCATTTGTAAAGATGAGGATGATGAAAATGGTGCTGAAGATATATTCTCACCTGAATTTCTAAACACTGTCAAGTGTTATGGATTGGCAAATCACATTATTAAGCTGAAGGTTGGGTGCATAGTAATGCTTTTGAGAAATCTTGATCAAGCTGCTGAATTGTGTAACAGCACCAGAATGATTGTCACTCAATTAGGTAAATACAGTAATTTTTTATTTTTTATATACATATAATTTAATACTTAATTTTGTTACATATATGTAGGTAAGCACGTAGTCGAAGCCAAGATGCTTTCGGGAAAGAATGCTGGCATGAAGGTGCTTATTCCTAGAATGATAATGTCTCCGTCAGATGTAACAAAATTTTCGGTAAGATTCCTAAGAAGGCAATTTCCACTTGCCGTTTCTTTTGCTATGACAATCAACAAGAGTCAGGGACAATCTCTTTTTCACGTTGGACTATATCTTTCACAACCTGTTTTCAGTCACGAACAACTTTATGTAGCATTTTCCAAAGTAACCAGCAAGAGAGGACTTAAAGTTATTATTTGTGATTCAGATGCTCAAACATATGACAAGACGCTGAATGTAGTCTACAAGGAAGTTTTCGACAGACTCTGAAAATTTATGTCGCACAATTTGTGGTTAAACAAAAGTATTGTAATTTCTTATTATTTTCTTTGTTTTTATTTTGTTTTTCTTTAAATATATAGGAGATGGAAGAGATTATGTTGACACTTAGGCACACACTATTAAACTCACGCTATTGTAACCATATCTCTTCATCTTTCAAAGTTGTAACACTAAAATCTTAATAATGTTTTTTGGTTAGGCAGGGACCTAACCTCCCGTAGTTTTGTGCCGGTGAGATAGTTGTCTCAAGGGGTTTCCACGTTACATCATGTGTCAACATCTTTTTTCTGTATTAATTATACTCCTAATATCCGCTACATTGATTATCAATTTCGATTTATATTGTTACTTAAAAATCAATTAAAATACATAAATAATTATTTACTTAATCAAAAAAAAATTATTCACCGTCGGGTACCGATGGGTTACTGACTAGTAATGATAATAAAAAAAATATATCTAATAAATAGGAATAAAAATAGTAATAATAATAATAAAACATCATCATCCACATGAATGAATTGTTAGGTGGCTTTAGTTTGGACTGATGAGCACCAATTCCAAATTTTTGTCAGCTTATTTTTTTCAATCTTTTGTTTATTTTTTCGAATTGTACTCCTCTCTCTCTCTCTCTCTCTCTCTCTCTCTCTCTCTCTCTCTCTCTCAAAAAAGAAAGAACAACAACGGACAAATAAACATACTTCCATTGCTTGCACCAAATAAACTGGGGCTAAACATATCCAAAGCATGTACTACTTGCAAAGTCAAAAACATGTTATACCAACTCTTAAGTCTAATTTTAATATTTATTTTGGTATAAGTCTTATTTTTTTTAATTTTTTTTTTTTTGATTAATGTGATTGAAATTTGATTCCATATTTATGTAAATATTATCTTCATGATTTTTTTTAAAAAATATTGTTAATAATTTTGTATGATGCATTAATTATACTAATCATCAAAATCAAAACAAGATTATTTTATTTTATTTTTCTGGAATGAACATATGGAGTATTATACTGGCTCCAGTCAATAGAGATAAAAAAACAGTCTTTCTTAAATTATTAGTCATCAGTTGTGGATGTACACAGGCCTATAATTTCCTAGCTCTTGTGTTTTTAAAGTCTGGAAAAGAGAAGCACAAAAATATAAAAGTGTAGAGTTGCAAAAACTAGAGCTTTAGATATCTGAAATAAAGATCAGCACAGCACAACTGCATCACCTACAGAAGAGCTAACTATGACAAGAGATGTGGCTGCTACTTGGTATGCACAAAATGAAACAAGGAAAAAGCAACCACTGCAGAATTAAATTAAATTTCAGTTTTCAAATGCACGTCTGACGAGGATGTACAAGTCTTATTCTCAAGGTAGATGCTATTTGCCACTATTGAGTCACTTACTAAACTGCCATCGTCAAAATTGAGGGCCCCTCTCATCTTCCGAGGAGTACTGAAATATAACAGAATCATTAATATGAGAAGAATCCATCTACTGTATTTAGAACATGTTGAAAAATCTAGAATTAAACTTAATAAATACCTATTCAATTGTTTATTAATGGCGGTCAGGTCTTTTGAGGGACTCTGGTATGGTCGTGTGCTCTCTCCAACACAAGCATAATAGCTTTTTGAGCTATGAGAAATTAAGGCATCCATCTGCAACCATAATCATGAATCAGGAGCACAACAAATTACACAATAGATAAACATCCAGCGTTATCCTATAATTTAGATTCATAAAGATGTCACATAACTAGCAATTATTAGCCTCAAAAGAGAACAGATGGTGCCATGTATCTTGATGCTCCCCCCCCCCCACCCTACTGGACACTGCAAAAGGGAACGGGTATGGATACATATCCGAGGATCAGAGTTTGTAACATTATAATTCATAGATATGTTGATACGGCTCTCTGGACTTTGTATCCATCGACCAGGGTTCAACTCTCGGTAGGACCACATTCATGTCTACTTGGGATTGAAGAAACGGAGTGGAGGGCAAAAAATCTTGTGGATGATGGGGTTAGATTTTTTTAAAAAATTATTTCTTTCATTTTATTTTCACTTTTTCTTTTTCCAAATTTTCTTCCCACCTATTTCTTCTTTTATTTATTTTTATTTGTGTTTAATTGACGATTCCATTTGATGATTCATGTTAGCCAACCCCAAATTATTTTGGTACTTGTTGTTGTTGTTGTAATATACTCCCTCCGTCCCACGTGAATGCAAACTTATTTCCATTTTGGTCCGTCCCAAGTGAATGCAAACTGCCCAAAATGGAAATAAATTTATTATTTTATATTCACCCTACCCCATCCACTCATTCTCTCTCTTCATTTTCCACCATACAATTTATTCAACCAACCTACTATTAACTCCACTCATTCTCTCTCTTCATTTCCTACCACACATTTTCATTATCTTAATAATATTTCTTAATTATTGTGCCCGGAAAAATGGTTCACAATGACGTGGGACGGAGGGAGTATATAATTGTCATAACATTAAAATAATTACTACATAAATAAATAAGAAGAGTTTACCATGAGGGCTCGAGTGTCAGGTGAGAGACTGGGTGCAAAAAATAAAAGTCATGATTTTCACAGTGACTGATTTCCCTAGAAAGGAATATACTCTCAGCCCTCCCTCGTTTCTTTTCACACTACTCCATCTTTCAAAACACAAAATAGCCCTAAGAATGAAGTGTTTTTTTTTTTTTAATTTTACTAAAAAGTCCCTAAATCTAATGCAATCTAAAAAAAAAACACTCAAAGTACGATTCTACAAAAAAGTCCTCGGCTAAACACGAAATTTACAAAAAAGTTCTCGGATAAAAATGAAATTTACAAAAAAGTCCTCGGCTAAAAACGAAATTTACAAAAAAAAAACACGCGCTACCAGGGAAGGGATTATAACTTTTCATAATTCCTATAATACCCCCATATACGCGCTACCGGCGAAGGGATTATAACTTTTCATAATTCCTACAAAATCCCCGTATTTATCAGTTTTTTAACTGATAAATTACATTTATCAATTGTTTGGTCAAACAACTGATAAATGTAAATTACCAGTTATTTTGAAGGATTTTTGTGCTTATTGTTTGATTAAACAATTAATATATGCCATTTATCAGTTATTTTGAAGAATTTTTCAGCTTATTGTTTGGTTAAACAATTGATTAATGTAATTTATCAGTTAAACAACCGATAAATACAGAGGTTTTGTAGGAATTATGAAAATTTATAATCCCTTCCTTGGTAGCGCGTACCCGGGTTATTGCCCATTCAATATATACCAAGGACCTTTTTTTTTAGTTTTCAACTTTTTTTTTTTTGTAGTATTCATCTTTCAAAAGGACGTTTTGGTAACTGCCCCAAGACTGAACCTACTCAATCTTTCTTTGCGCTGTTGTCTACCCACACCTACCAACAGCCACCTAAGCCGGGAGCTTCCGACCCTCTGCGGACATCGCCTACAATAAGTAATCAACTATTTCATCCGTTTCTTTTCCCTTTGTTTTTTCTTGTTCTTTTGGGTTTTAAATAACTATGGTCTCACCCATCTCACGTCTCAAGTGTCGGGTGACACCCGCACCCTTCCCAAAGTTTGTCAATCCCGGTATATGGTAAATATTGGAGGGTCCACGTAACCTAGGCCGATACAGCCTTCTAAACTTCCAAAGCAGCATACTCCTAAACCTCCAAAGCAGCAACAGTAAAAGGGTAAAGAGGAAACAAAGTAAGGATGGGCCTTGCTTCAACTATGGACATTAAACCTATCTATGCACAGCAGCAGATAAGCGTTCAGTGAGCCTACCAGGAATAGTTATCTCTTTATTCAACAGAAAACATGTTCTAAAAACACTTATACAGATGTATTTAAATATGAACTGCTTCTTTGGTGTGAGCAACCACCACATCTCCTTTACTCTTAAGGCACACAGTTTATGCTAAATTCAAATGTTGTTTTCCAACTTCTCCATTCAAAATGCAAAAAAAAAAAAAAAAAAAAAAAAAAAAAAAAAAAAAAAAAAAAAGATTCACTCAAGATGATTAAACATGCAGAATCCGTGTTATGGCACAAAAAGCTTGGAAGTGCGACCCAATAAACTTACCAATTTAATAATATTTCAAGACCAGTAGATTAGTCCACAACTCGCATTGAATGAATCTATCTTTGAGTTCTTTGTTAAGACTGTCATTTGAGGTTTAGCCGACAATGTGAGAATGGTTTGAGGTTAATTCAAGTAAAAGTTGGAAACATGTTTGGTGATTGGTCATTGATGGTTGGATAAGGCAGAGAGCGTAAGAAGTACCCCGACTCTACCATGGCAGTAATTTAACACATAAATGACTTTAAAACTCCCCCCCCCCCTTCTAAGAAAAGAAGTAGGCAATGATACATTGCGTATATGCAAACATACACTAAAACAATGATGTCTGTAACTGGACGCAGACTTCTCTAATTTAGGTGGCCTACTTCTCCCTAACTCTGCAACTCGACTATGACTCAAGGGTTTGGTTATAGAAATAGTCGCATGAGAGGAGATTATACTATACAAGATTTTAAAATGAGATCAAGGCATGTAAGCCAAATAAAATCTATAAGGAGTGTATGATGATGCATTTGAAGGACACAAGTATTGAATGACCGCGTGGCAAAATCAGCTCAAAGCCTTGAACCAGACAAAAGTCAATAACAGCACACACAAACACAGACAAATATACCCCAAGAGCTGATGCAACTAAACTCTCTAGCAAACATATATTTCAGGTCACACAAGCTTCCTGTGGTAAAAGGAGACTACCATACCGTAGTGTCTCAATACGCATCAATTTAAGAAAAGAGAAGCATATCAATATTCAGATATAATTCACAATTTTAACAAGATCAACAGGTCATGGGAAAACGAAAGAGAACAGGAAAATTAATTACAAACGAGTAAGAAATATAACCAAATATGTACCTTCGGCGATCGGATTTGAGAGACATATACATTCTGTACCGCAGATACCTTCTTAGGAGACATATCAGGAAGACTGGGAAACTGAGACAACTTAGGCGAGGCAGGACATGGACCTAATAATTGGAAAAGCAAGGGAGGTGTTGGAAATGTAAGTCAGAGAAAGGTGCTTCCAGAAAGACAAGGGAAAAAATGTGTGCATTCCAAAAATTAAGAAATAAATTTTATAAAGAGAGCTCACTTTTGCTATTATTTTTCGATTCTGATACATGATTAGGTATTTGAGTTGCTCCAACAGAGGCAAGCTCCACCAAAAGTGGCTTCACACAGGGTACAAATACTTCATTGTAGAATGTGATGATATCAACATGATCCTTCCCAGTTTTCTGTTTCAAAAAAATCATTCAAGATTATGTTCCTCAAACCAATAACATCAAGAGACAGGTAGCAAACTTTACCTCATTATATTGAATAGCTGACCAATCAACGAATACACTTCGAAAAACTTGAGGTTTGCAATGAGGCTGCTTTCTATAGTTGGAAACAATTTCTCTGAATGTTATCTTCAGTTGCGAAATCTGGTGGCCATGGCACAAAGAGTAATCAGAGGAAACGACTGTATGCTAATCTCAAGTTCTTAAAAATATCTAGCAGCAAACCTTCGCAACTCCATAGAAACAACATAGGAGGATCTGGTCAATGTGGCGATTGAAGAATAGATCTGTCCGCTGACTAAGGATCTGTTGGAACAGACAGTACACTCTTTCCCTTATTTGCTGAGATAACTGCAGCCTTTCTACCATCCCACTGATTCTGACAGCAGCTAACTTTACAATCTGGTCAATAGAGGTTGAAAAAGTTTCAACAAATTTAGAAGATCACAATCACAAGAAAAACAAAAAACTTAGGACAAACCATAATTGCAACTATCTAATTGATTCAGAAACATAAAGATCCACAATTTAGCACATGTTAACCCAAATTTGGTACCAACTAGAAGCAGCAATGCATACATGTTGCAGAACCACTTTACACCATAAATCTTTGTAAAAAAAATCATTCGGTGATCTGTACATAGCACAAATAAAATATGCAGATCGAGAAATCCATTGAAGGAGATCCTCTTAAAACGCCTCTTTATATCCAGACTGCTTAGCATCCTCCTACGCGTACTTAAGAAAGTTTTCCATTCAAAGGAAGTTCCACAACTGATCCTTGGCTTATAAACAGTAGATTGGAGGTGCTCACCGAAAGTGATTCAAATATTAACCGTGGATTTGCCTTTCAAACAAAAGATAAGAGGGAGAAATCAAAAGAAAAAGGACCCCCTTCCACCAAACCAAGAAAATAGAGGCTGCAGAACAAAATAGAGCCAGCAAACAAAAGAGAAAATACTCCTCAGGAGATCTCTATATTGTACCTATAGAAGCTTGTCATTCTTGCAACAACCATGGCAAATATTTGTGGCCAGAATAGTACCTTGCCAAAGAATATATTGATTGCAGTTTCCGCACAAGTTTCCCCTCTGCCTCCTGGATTCGGCCTTGTTGGACTGCACATAAATTTCAAAAAAAACAGGAGTCCACATTAGAGGACTCATAGAAAATGTTGGTAAGAAAGGGGTCAAGGGTTTTAGTTTAAACCTTTTTTTATTTAAACGTTCAAAAATATCAAAGATTTTTTTATCCGTTTAGTTTACCTTTCACTTTATGATTTTACGCATTGTTAAGATATAAAGAAGGGTATTTATGTAATTTAGTATATTTGAGCTCATTATATATATACTCTAATTTGAGACCTAATAAGAAAACGATAGTTTGTTTTGTCTCATCGCCGCTTCTCTCTTCTTCCATATCTCTCTCTTTTCTTCCCTCTCTCTTCTCCTAACTAGCTGCTACCTGTTTACATGGTATCAGAGCTACTTGGGCAAATACCGAGCAGCCAGAGAACTTTACAACGAACAAACGAAATCGACGTTGAATGCGCTGATTAACGTCGATCCAAAATTAAGCGCAGGTATTCACCGCAGGTAATCACCGTAGGATTGAGTAAGATGGTAGTTTCTGATGTTTGATCAGAAACTAGGGTGGTCGCAAGGGTGAGGCGAAGCCGATGTTGATGGTTAACGGGGAAGACAGGGCCAGAATCTGACGCACGCTCAGGCAGAGGGTGGCGCGTGGACGAATTTGATGAACCTTAGGTCTCGAAAATTGATGAGGTTTTGATCTCATGTGTTGGTTTTGTTTTTCTTTTCTTCTGTTGGGTAGATTCAGTATACTGTTTTGACAACTTGGTGAGTAATTTAAGATGGGTGATGCTAGAAAATCTACCGAAAGCATAGTGGACCAGACTTTAACTGTGGTGTCTTCCCAGTCCAAATTGATTGACGTTATATTAGAGGTCAATGGGTCTAATTTCGCGGAATGACGATTTTTAATTAAAGTAAATATGGGAGGTCTAAATAAGGATGGACACCTAGTTGAAACGTGTCCATCTGGTGAAAAGGAAGCCAAGACATGGATGGAAGAGGATAAAAGGTTGTTTCCGATGATTGTGAATTGTATTAGTAGAAAGGTAATACTATCTATGCAGCACTGTACAACAATTAAGGAGTTATTGGATCTCTTGCACAAGTGGTTTTCAGGGGCGAGCAACTTGAACAGATTATATAATTTATCACAGGAGGATTATCGCCCAAGTCAAAAGGGGCGTAGCATTATGGATTATTACTATGAATTTAAGCGTGCTAGTGAGGATTTTAATGCAGCTATGCCTATCTCTAGTAATGTGGAGGAGATGAGGGCTCAACGTGAAATTGGTGATGTTTTGATGGATATTTGGCTTAGACAAAGATTATGATATGATCCGGTCTCAGTTGTTGTCGAGCAAAGATTTAGATTCTTTATCTGATGCATTATCTAGAGTTTTAAATGCATCCGGAAGCAATAGTTCATCGCCTGTGGTAGAATTATCTGAGAAATCTGCATTGGTGTCGCATGGGAGTGGTTATCGAGGAGATAGAGATGGAGGTCAAGGTAGTTTTCGAGGTAGAACACGTGGTGGTGGTGGTAGACAGAGATAGGAGGCCGAGGGTGACCTAGAGTGTGTTACAATTGTGGAGAATCGGATCACTTTAAAACCAGTGCCCTAAACCTATTTCACCGCAGCAACATCAGTACCAGCAGTACCAACAACAACAGTCAAGGTTTGCTCGTGCAGTATCACATAGACGTGACCAAAAAATGAACCGGGCCGGCTAACCGGCCGGTTTTTAACCGGTCAAAACCGCCATCAAACCAATCAACGCGGATAACCGGACCGATTAAACCGTAACCGAATTTTTTAAGGTTCGGTTAAGGTTGGAATTTTTTGAAAACCGGACAACCGACGGTTATAACCGACGGTTAACCGTCGATTAAACCGGAAAATTCAAACGGTCAGGGATATGACCGTTGGCTCCGTGGCTGGCGTCGGTTTGGGCTTGGCTTCAGCCTCATTATATACCAAGGCAAGGCAATTTTACTTTCTTTTTCTTTCGATGTGGGATATCCTCCAAGGCCAAGGCCGGCCGGGCCAAGGCCAAGGCCGGCCAATCCCAATGCCACGGCTGAGCCAAGTCAAGGCCAAGGCCGGCCGAACCAAGGCAAGGCCAAGGCCGGCCAATCCCAATGCCACGGCCGAGCCAAGGCAAGGCCAAGGCCGGCCATTCCCAATGTCACGGCCGAGCCAAGGCCGACCAAGCCAAGGCAAGACCATTTTGTCTAATTTCTCGGCCCAGCCTAGTCCCCGCTTAGGCCCCTAAGCGCTAGGCCCGACTCCGCCGCCTAGCATCCGCCTAGCGCTTTTTAGAACACTGGCTCGAATCAATAATTATATTTGTAATAAATAAATATACATATAATACATGTATAATATATAATATATGTATGTAAAAAATAATATAATTAATTTATATTTTCCTTACATTGTAAACAAAACATAATTAAAAATATTTGTATTTTCAAAATAAATTAAGCCATATAGATTATACAATAATTAAAATTAATTTAAAAATTTTGTGCTTTCATAATGAAACCATATAGAGATTGTATATACAATAGACATTTTTAAAAAAAAAAAAAAATCTTTTCAAATGCACATATATTTGCCTAATATAATAATCTTTTCATCAAAATAATAAATGTATATATTGTGACATATATATACACAAAAATATATATACACATACGCTCATATATGTTTATGAATAGATGTGTGTGTATCAATGCATACATAGATACATGCATACACATGTGTATATATATTTATATATATCCACATATATGTTTTTATATAAATACATATTTATATATACACACACACATATATACATATACATGTATTTATATAAACACATATCTATATATACATATATGCAGAAATGAGGGTTTTAGGGGTAGAAATAAGATTTAAGGAGAGATGAAAAATGTCAATTATTACTTATTATCACAATAAATCATATTTTTAGGGTTTGGGGTATATGTATATGATTTAGGATTTGGGGTATAAGTATATAAGATTTGGGATGTAGTAATAAGCATTAGTAATGAAAGGGTATACCCACTTGATTTTCTTAATTTTTAATTTGTCACATTAAAGTGATACTTTATTTTTTAATGACTATTAAAATCAAGGGTCATTTTGAAAAGTTAATTTTTAATCGAAAAATAATAAAAATTAGCCTTGGCCGTGGCCTTGGGTCGGTCGTGGCCTTGGCTCGGCCGTGGCATTGGGACTGGCCGGCCTTGGCCTTGCCTTGGAGGATATCCTACATCGAAAGAAAAGAAAGTAAAATGGCCTTGCCTTGGCACGGTCGGCCTTGGCCTTGGCCTTGGCCTTGGAGGATATCTCACATCGAAAGAAAAAAAAAAAGTAAAATGACCTTGCCTTGGTATATAATGAGGTTGAAGCCAAGGTGAGCATAATCATTCGGCCTTGACCGTGGCCTTGGATTTTTTCAAAAAATAATTCTTTTAAAATCCTAATTTGAAAAGAAAAAAAAAATAAAAACGGTTAATCGGCAAACCGGTATAACCGATAAACCGTAAAACCGAAACCGGCTAAGGCGGTTAACCGGTTCAGTTTCAGTTGGGATTTTTGAAGGTTGGAACCGCCGGTTAACCGAACCGGCCACGTCTAGTATCACAGCCAGTTGAGCCTGTTGCTCAACCACAAACTTGTAATGTTATTATTAGTGATGAGGTGTTTTTTAAGTATACTCAATATCAAATGTCTCAACACCCTTCTTCAACCTCTTCTAAAGCAACTCTAGCCAAATCAAGGAAGCATGTAGCATGTTTTTCTTCAAACAAAAATTGGGTAATTGACTCGGGAGCCACTGACCATATGACAGGCGACCCAAGTGTATTGTCTATCTATAAATCATCTAATAAGTGTAGTAGTGTTACACTTGCTGATGGGTCCTCGTCCACAATTCTTGGTAGTCACAGTGTTAATGCTACTCTTTCTTTACCGCTATCGTCTGTTTTATATTTACCAAAATTTCCTTTCAACTTATTATCTGGAGTCAAATTACGAGGGCCTTACATTGTTCTGTTTCTTTCTTTTTTCCTGGCTATTATATTTTTCAGGATCTGTTGACTCAGAAGATTATTGGTAGAGGACGTGAATCCAATGGACTATATGTGCTTGATGAAGTTGTTGCTGCTAATTCATCTCAAGTTTCAACAATCGCTTGTCAGATTTCTCTTATCTCCTTTCCAGCTGCATTGTCGTTTTGGCCATCCTTCTTTACCTGTTTTGAAAAAATTGTGTCCAGAATTAGCTTTTGTTTCTAGTTTACCTTGTAAGTCATCAGCACCATCATGTGTCATATTTTTCTAGATTCAATAAAAGGGCTGCATCCCTAGGGATGACCAAAACCGATTCCGGGCCCGGTTCCGGTTCGGAACCGCCGGTTTCAGTTCGGAAAATGTATGACCCTTAACCGGCCCGGATTGCTCACGGTTCCGGTTTTCTCCCCGGTTCGTCCGGCTCCGGGCTTTTTCCGGTCCGGTTCTATTGAAAGACAATGAATTTTCGTCCGGTTCCGGGCTTTTTCCGGTCCGGTTCACCATTTTGGTGACCCTTAACCGGCCCGGCTCCAAACCGGTTCCGGTTATCCCGGTTTCGGTTTTCGTGACGGTTCATGGCGATTCCGGGCTTTTCCGGTCTGGTTTCGATCCGATTTTCCGGTTCCGGTCCGGTTTGGCCATCCCTATACATCCCTATTTGAGTTAGTCCATACTGATGTTTGGGGTTCATGTCCTATATCATCTAAAATGGATATTAGGTATTTTGTTGAGGATTACTCGAAAATTACTTGGTTATATTTAATGAAATCTAGAGATGAGTTATTTGATATACTTTGTTCCTTCTATGCGGAGATAAAAACTCAGTTTAATTGCTCTATTCGTAATCTGAGGAGTGATAATCCAAAAGAATATATTTCTAGAGTTTTTTCTTCCTACATGTCACAAAATGGAATTATTCATCAATCTTCATGAATTGCTACTCCTCAACAAAATGGTGTTGATGAACGAAAGAATCGTCATTTGTTAGAGGTTGCTAAGGGCATTAATGTTCCAAATGAATGTCCCGAAGGCATTTTGGGTTGATGCAGTTCATACAACTGCTTTTCTTATTAATCGTCTTCCCTCTTCTGTACTTGATGGCAAAAATCCATATTTTATTCTCCGTCCTTCTCAATCGTTGTTTTCAATTGCTCCTAAAATATTCGGGTGTACTTGTTTTGTTCAAGATGTTCTTCCACGGGTCAGCAAGTTGGATCCTAAAGCATTGAAATGTATGTTTGTTGGATATTCTCGCACTCATAAAGGTTATAGGTGTTATTCTTCTGATCTTGGAAGATATTTGGTTTCTGCTTCGCAGAGTCCTTATTTAGGGGTGACCCGCAGTCTATCTCTAGTAATGATGATGATTTCCTTACCTATACTATTACAAGCTCATCCCCGAGTACCGAATCAACATTGGAATCATCCTCTTGTCCTCCGATCACTCAAGTTTATACTAGACGTGCTCCGCAACCAGTAATTGAATAAGTGGCAACAACTCTACCAACACATCCGGTGTCTGAGGTATGCATGTCTCTTCGTCAACAGATTCTGATCTTGATCTCCCTATCGCTCTTCGAAAAGGTAAACGTACATGTACTCATCCTATTGCCTCGTACGTTTTCTATAATCAATTGTCAGATTCCTCTCGTTCGTTTGTTACTTGTCTTGATTCTGTCAGTACTCATAAAAGTGTGTCTGAGGCTTTATCCCATAATGGTTGGAAATTTGCTATGAAAGAGGAAATGAAGGCTCTTGTGCATAATGGTATGTGGGACTTAGTTCCCCTACCTGATGGTAAGAAAGCAATTGGGTGTAAGTGGGTCTATGTGGTTAAAATGAATCATGATGGTACTGTGGATCGATTGAAAGCCAAATTAGTAGCTAAGGGTTATGCTCAGCAATATGGTGTAGACTATACTGACACGTTTTTCCCTGTGGCTAAATTAACGTCAGTTCGTCTTTTCATTTTGTTAGCTACCTCTAATCACTGGCCGTTGTACCAGTTGGATGTAAAGAATGCATTTCGTAATGGCGACTTACACGAAGTCTGTATGGAGCGACATCCTGGCTTTGTTGCTCAGGGGGAGTAAGAGGGGAATGTTTGCAAGCTATACAAGTCATTGTATGGGTTAAAGCAATCTCCTCAGGCTTGGTTTGCACGATTTAGCAATGTGGTACTCACATTTGGTTTACAGAGAAGTACATGTGATAATAGTGTATTCTTCAGACATACTGGCGGTGGTTGTATTATGTTGATTGTGTATGTGGATGATATTGTGATTACAGGCAGTGATGTAAAGGGGATTGATGCTTTTAAGTCATATCTTCAAACACAGTTTCAAACAAAAGACTTGGGAACTCTGAAGTACTTTCTTGGGATTGAGGTGAGTCGCTCCAAGAAAGGGATTCTATCACAACGAAAGTATGTTCTTGATCTACTTGAGGAAACTGGATTACTTGGGGCAAAACCATGTGATACCCCAATGGATCCTAATGTGAAGCTCGTAGCCGGTGAAAGGGAGATGTTCGAAAATCCAGAGCGGTATCGAAGATTGGTTGGTGAGCTAAATTATCTTGGAGTGACTCGTCCAGATATTGCTTTTCCTTTGAGTGTAGTAAGTCAATTCATGTCGGCTCCTATTGTCACTCACTGGAATGCATTAGTCAGGATAGTAAAATATTTGAAAGGGGCACCCGGTAGAGGCATATTGTATGCAGATCATGGTCATATGCAAGTAGAGGCGTTTTCTGATGCTGATTGGGCAGGATCACCAGCTGATCGAAAATCTACTACAGGCTATTGTGTGTTTGTGGGTGGTAATTTAATTTCGTGGAAAAGCAAAAAACAAAAAGTGGTGGCTAGGTCAAGTACAGAGTCAGAGTACCGTGCTATGGCCCAAACAACTTCTGAACTTATGTGGATAAAACAGTTGATGGGGGAGATTGGCTTTGGGATTGCTTTACAAATGAAGTTGTGTGATAATTAGGCAGCCGTGCATATTGCTACAAATCCGGTTTTCCATGAGAGCACCAAGCATATCGAGGTTAATTGTCACTTTGTGAGAGAGAAGGTTCGAAAGAAGCTAGTCTCTACTTCGTATGTACGAACGAAAGAACAACTTGCTGATTTGTTTACGAAGGAGCTAACACGGGGGAGAGTAGATTATATTTGTAATAAGCTGGGCATGATAAATATTTATGCTCCAGCTTGAGGGGGAGTGTTAAGAAATAAAGAAGGATATTTATGTAATTTAGTATATTTGGGCTCATTATATATATACTCTGATTTGAGACCTAATAAGAAAACGATCGTTTGTTTCGTCTCATCGCCGCTTCTCTCTTCTTCCATATCTCTCTCTCTTTTCTTCCCTCTCTCTTCTCCTAACTAGCTGCTACATGTTAACACGCATTAAACCCCCTAAAATATTGTTTTGTTTTAAAATATCATGATTTTGTAGTTAGCTTGAGTGACCATCAATGCACCAAACAAAATAATTGTGTGACTTCTCGTGCTAAACATATAAATAAATCAGTTTGGTGACTAAATCCGCACAAACTCTATAGCTGGGTGACTTAATATACAATTTTTCCTAAAACGAAATCGCCATTTCCTACCACCTTTATAGTTGTTAGCCTACCTGGCAAATACAGACTGCAATGGAGGAGGAGGCAGCTTTGACTTAAGATTATTCAGAAGACGATCCTTCACAGGTGATCTGAAGGAATTGCGTTCTACCAACGCACTTCGGTACTCAGTGCAGATTCTCTTTGGTGATCGAATATCATCATTGCCCTCTGGAAACCAATAACTCAACATGCGTTAATTAGCGAATTTTAGAATGCCTAAACCAGATAGGAAACAGTTAAACACCAAATCATTTAATTTACTTCTGCTCAAAATAATGCCACTTCATTGGACGGCTGGTATACAAATTAGTATCAGGGGGGAGAAGTCGCCGTTGTACAAGCATTTGATAAGTTAAATCATCATGTAACATTATGATAAAATATTACCTGGGAAGCCTTCAACCCTCTGTAACGACGGCAAAGAAGGCAAGTCAGAAGACATATTAATTTGCATGGCAATTGCATCCAACGACAACATTGGCTCTGCTAACAAATTTAAACGGTTGATTTCTGCAGAAAGTGCTGGCCTTGCAACAGTCAATGAATTGTACATTGAGGAGCCCTTTTCCCACACCATGCCCTGCAGAAGTCGCTCTTCCAAGGAATTTAGATGCCTTTTAAGTTCTCGTGGAAGAGATTCCTCATGTCTAATGAAACTTTCTATAACTTTACTTAGATCAAAAGCTGTAATTCCAGTCCTTTCCAGAACTGCTGGAAACAACATGGTCACTGTCTTGTGAGTGGCAAGAACAAGTTCAGCTGAGCACGCAAGCATACACCTATGGAACCTCTCATTTGTTAGCAAAGAAGTTAGATTGCTACCATGCAAAATTTGGGCCTCTGCTGTACACATTGCTAGCAAAACCCTATAATATAGCTTCAATGCTTCCGACCTACGCTGTTCTGTCCAAATGTTATCCATCAGGTTTGTATTCTCCATGACACTTCGATCAGCCGGACCACTACTTGGAAAAATTGCCTCCAACATCACTCGAGCCCTACGTACCACATCTGCAGTAACATCCTTATCACATGATGACAAGAACCGCTCCAGCTCGGCAGACGGCTTTGATGGAAGTGGGGAAATAATGGTCCGAAGCCACTTTGCCGTAGTCATTGCTGTGCTCACTGGCGTAGCTGTCATAGTTGAGGTAACATTGCCAAGCTTTTCATTGGCATGAGATGAGGAGGGAGAGCGATATGGGGAGAGCGGGCTTGAGATTGTCTTTGTTGGTGAGGTCATCAAGTCAACTTTCCTCTGAAACAACATGGAAATATAGGCATGAAGAATAACTCTATTGAACAGATAAACGGTTCTTATTGAAAATATACCTTGGTTCCACTCATATTGATGGCACCACCTGACAAGCTGCTTGAAACAAGTAAGCTATTCTCCTCATCAATAAACAGCCTTTCATCCAATTCACACCTACTATGAATTGCATCATCATAATCCTTTTCAAGAACACTTAAACTGGAAGACAAAGATGATTCTTCCAACAAATCTTCGAAATATATCAAACCCTCTGCAAAACATGATAAAAGTCAGTGAGCATGGAGTGCCAAGTATAAATATAAATCTTTATAATAATTTCCAGGAATTAAACCTGTGTCAATACAGTCTAAACTTTCAGTTTGACAGTCTGATGCCAAGCAAGGTCTTTTTTTCAAAATGTCTGCTATTAAGTTATTGGCTTTTTCCATTGTTCTTTTCAACTCATCTTCCGAGGTCTCGTACAGGTTGCAAAGTGATGCAATTAAGTCAACCCCTTTGTTTTCTTTCTTGACTGCAAGTTACTCAGCACATTTAGAATGTCAATTGCCTTCCAAGAATGTATGAAGGTAAAGATCAATTATATAAGGGAAAAAGTGATAATGAAGTATTTACCAAATTGTGAAGAGTCCTTGATAGAAAATTTTCTGAAGCTAACTGGAATATGAATAATCAAAATAGCCTGCTTCAAGGTTCGACTGAGCAGTAAATAACATAGTTCATTGCATGACAAACAAAAAGTTCAAGAAAGATTTATTTTGTTATTTATTTAAATGGATAAGATGGTTCTTTTTAAATATCAGGTAACATGTAGTTCACTTTATGTATTACTTCCTCCGTCCCACTAGAAGAGATGAGTTTTGTCTTTCTTTTTTTTGAATAGCGAATTGGACTTTGACCAATAATTTTCGAAAACTATAACCATCCTCATGAAATTCTAAAACTTGTTATCATGTTTGTACATCAATAACAATGTTTAGAATTTCATGGGTATAATTAGTTTTTGATAAATTGTTGGTCTCAAAACAAGCTATAATGTGGAGATTGCTTTTAACATGAGACAACCACGCAGAAATAAGTAGCCATTAAAAAGGACTGACCAATATCGAGACTAAGCCATTTGTACAAGTCACCAAGTCCTTGAAACGGCTGAAAGCATGGGCACGAAGAGCCAGAAATAGTAACCATCCAAAACGATGATGGTCTGGTTCATTGTCTCCAGCATTGGCAACAACTGACTGCTCATTAATATTTCTATCGCTTATTATGAAAAATCTTCCAAATTCACGCTTGTAATACCTTGAATCATCAGAAAAAATTATTTCAATATGCTGTAAGCTTCAAATAAATAGTTGGAGAAAGTATAATAAGATACAAAAATCTAGGTGATAAGTGCCTGCCAATTATGCTGGACACTAGAAAATGGTATCCCACGGAAGGCACCCCTAGCCGGTGACTAAAGTGAAGCCAAGAGAACTACACTATTCCGCAATAGATATACTGCCTGAAAAAATCTGGAGCTACAATCATTCCATAAACACAGACGGCAAAAAGGCCACATGTTTAATACATCAATTCATCCCCCTTTTCCAAACCACTTACCTTTTTTCTTTTGATTAGACCAAATCCCTTCTCATGAAGCAGTAGGAAAGAAAATATAGACTCAGAGGTCACCCAAGTCTCGCACTTAAAGAAAAAAGCCTACCATAAAAAACAAGCAGCCTCACGATGAAATCGATGATCATGCATCTGTAGGTGTTAGTGCCCTAGGCCTATAGAGATAGACCTTTATGTAATGTCATTGTTCATTTATATATGAGATTGCTTCTTTGATTATTATATGTGTTTGCATGTTTAGTTATAATAATCGTGTCCCTAGTACTTATGAAGCACTAGTATGAAGTCTAATGGATAATCATGTGATGATTATATGCATGGAGATGCACATTAGATTCATGGGTACTTGTTAGAGAACAAGGTACTGGACTTGACCCATTATGAGATCTATGTCATGGTCAAATGTCATAATTAGATCTCATATAGTCATATCATTGATATCCTTTCGACTCGAGATTATCATCGTCTTCCGCTCGATGAATATCATGTTTGATATAGTTTAACGTTGTCTTTAACCGGATAACAATAAGGGCTATCATTGGCATGGTATGATTCTTGTTGGGAAGAATGATAAGTCAAGATGGAAATTGTCCCTCGTAAAGAGAGATGTTTGCTAGGCCACTCGTGAGTAAGATTGATGTAGTGCATGGCCATGCCCGAATGAATTAATGTGATTAATATCATTCGATTGATCAATTTACTTGGTAACGAGAAAGCATTGAACAATATGAGTTGACGTGGACCATGACTCATGTTCAATATAACATCGTGTGACAATGGGATTGTGATATGTTCTATATAGGAAATCGAACTTGATATTATATTATTTGGGTAGGCATGATGGCTTGCTAGAGTCCGCTCATGTCTTATGAGGATCGATGTGATCGAACTCATTGCCAACATAATATAGTCCTATGGGGTCACACGCATCGAACGAATTGTCAAAAATGAAGAATATGGAGTTTTTGTTCTCAGGGGACGACTCGTCCCTGTGCCGTAACCAACTATTCCCCTTAAGGGGACGCGGTCGAAGGCGGGTGCCGAGGGACGACTCGTCCCCGGGCACTCGACGCGAAATTGACTTAAAACTAGGGTTTTCACGAGGAAAAGTTTTATAACGTATAAATACTTACCCCGGTTGCCCTAGCCGTCAAGAGAACGTTTTGGCTTGAGAGAAACACTTAGAGTGGGAGATTTCAATTGAGAATCGAGAATCAAACACCACCAAATCCATTTGTTCTTCATTGATTGAAAGGTGTTTCAATCAATCGGATCTAGCAATCCTCCTAGAAGAGTTAGGGTTCGTTCCGCGCGTGGATAAACATAGAGGATCTTCGTTCATCAAGATCTTTGGTTCGTGATTCCCGTTCGTTCATCAAGGATTAACAAGATCATTCAACGGAGTTGGGTCAAGTTTATCAAAGGCAAAAGCATTCAAGGTTGGTAATTCTATTTCATCTCTCTTAATTATTCATCTAGAACGGATTCTAGGGCTTGGGGTTTTTCGAGTTATTGCTTATTCCGCTGCGCATGGACCCTCGAAACCCTACAGTGGTATCAAAGCCCCGTTCATGATGCTTAGTTAGATAATCATGATAATTATGTAATATGATTATATGAATTTTCATGATGTGCATGATCTAGAATATGAAATTGTATGAGTTTTACTTGAGAAGTAATAGTATATATAGATATACCATGATTATGAAATTGTAATATATATGATTAATATGATTAATCTAGATTATGGGATGTCAATTTCATTGATATGATTAATGTGATTAATCTAGGATATTTGTGATGTATTACAAGTATATTGGCTGGACACCAAAACCTTCCCCACAGGCACTTCGATGGAAGTGTGGGATAATCTTGGAGCACGTGGCCGCGTACTAGTAATTACTGATCAAATGTAATATGTGTGGCATCATTCCATGTTCATAATTATGTTCATATAGTTTTCATGAATCAACCTTGGGATGTAATTGATAAGCATGAAAAATTGAACCTTCTTTGTAATTTGAGTTTGTTTTATGCCACCCATGTTTAAACACTTGTGAGTACACGGGTAGTTTTATGTGGGCTCGCCATAGCGAGGTGCATTAATTCTATCTTTGTATGATCAAGATGAGCAAATAGTGGTTGCTATACGTTTAACATGGTTGAACTCAATTAGGCTATCAAAACGGTTTTGGGCCTAAGGCATAAGATGAGATTGAAACATGTAACATATGATGTTTATAATCTCATAATGATCTAAGAGTCATATATAGATATGATTGATAAATGTTATCTACCTTTTTAGTTTAATTTTGAGCAGTCGTGCCATAGCCGACTTGAAATTAAATTAAAGTTGGGTCTTAGCCTATTAAATTATATTATGCATATTTGCATAAGAAGGTTATATAATTTAGTGGGAGTATTTATGAAATACGTTATTTAATCTCTTAAATGAAATCGGTACTTATATGTGTTCATATGTGTTGCATATTTTGTTGTAGAAATAGCATTAAACTATAATTAATCCTTATTATTGCGATTCGTCCTTATGAAGGACAAGTTCGAAAAGAACGGTACAAGTTATTCTGATTTGATCAGATGCTCAAGAAGAGTTCTTAAGCAAAATTGTACGTTCTTGACGAATCTATTCCTGCTGAACCCACTGCAAACGTTGCAAAGGGCAGGTAAGGAGCAACATAAGAAACATTTAGATGATTCCTATGATGTTGTTTGCCCTATACTTGCCACCATGTTTAAAGGCTCTTAAGAAGAACCTTGAACACGTGGAAATTGCTTTTGTTCTAGCACAACGCACAAAAGGAAATGTTCCAAGTGCAAGCTAGACAAAAGATATATGTTGTGGTGAAGGCTTTTAATGCATGAGATGAAAAAGGAGCAATCCGCAAGTGTGTTAATGGTTAACACAAGAAAGGGGTTCAAAAGGGAAGGCAAGAAGGTAAAGCAAAGGTTGCTAAACCTAGGGCAAAAGTTGCCAAAGCCGAAGAGGCTAAACCCAAAGTGTCTCAAAATGATGCAGTTTGCTACCGCTGCAATGAGATTGTCATTGGAAGCAAAGTTGCAAGGCTAATAAGGAAGGCCTAAAAGGTGAAGAAGGGCAATTTGATTGCTACTACTTCAAATATTTATATGATAGATATTTTCCTTTCGACTTCTTGTTCTCGGGTATATGATACAGGATATAGATCCCACATTTGTTTAAATGTGCAAGAAATAAAGAATAGAAAGCTACTCAAAGAAGGTGAATTAAACCTATGCGTAGTAATGAAGCAAGAGTTTGCCGCATTAGCCGTAGGGACTTATGAAGTCACTTTACCTTGTGGACTAGTACTTGTTTTGAACAAGTGTGACTACGTTCCTAATTTGAGTAGGAGTATCATTTTGTTTCTTATGAGGATGATGAAGGATATAAATTTTCTTATTGAGAATAAGAAGCTTTATATTTATTTAATGATATGCATTATTGTAATGCATATATCATTGAATGGTCTTCATATCCTTGATGTTAAGATACAAAATAATATTGAAGATATCTATAATATAAGCGTGAAATCTAAACCGAATGATGTGAACAACACGTTCACATGGCATTGGCTTGGTCATATAAATGAGAAACGTATAATCTAAACTCCATTAACATGGACATTTAGACTCATATGATTATGAATCATTTGAGGTATGTGAATCTCGTTTATTTGGTAAAATGACCAAACCACCCTACACTAAGAGTAGTGGGAGGGTAGTGCTTATCGCCCTTATACATGAGATGTATATGGACTATTAAGTAGCATTGCTAGGGAGGAATTCGGTATTTCATCACATTCACCGGTTACTTATCTAGATATGACTATGTCTATCCGATGAAGTCCAAAGGTGAATCGTTTGAGATATTTCGAATATTTCAAGATGAAGTACAAAACCAATCTTGGCAAAACTATTAAAGTACTTCGATTAGATCGAGGTAATGAATATTTGAGCCAAGAGGTTGACAATCATCTCAAAACCGTGAAATCGTTTGTAGTTGACTCCACCCGAACACCACATTGTATGGTGTGTTTGAGAGGAGGAATTGAACCTTGTATGACATGGTTCGTTCGATGATGTGTCAAGTTGACTTTCCTATTTCCTTTTGAGGATATGCATTAGAAATAATGCGGTTACACCGAATTGTGTCCCTACTAAATCGATTCCTAAGTCCCCCACATGAGATGTGGCATGAAAGAATGTCTTTCATAAAGATTTGGGGTTGCGAATCTTATATAAAGAGACTTGTCTCTCATAAGTTAGCACCAAATCCGACAGGGTTAATTTCAGATATTAGTTTTACAACCGCAATGAGAACAAAGTGTTTGTTGCTCTATATGATTCGTTTCTTGAGAAACGGTTTCTCAATAAAGGATCTAGTGGGAGTAAAATTGATCTTGAAGAGTTCAAGAACCCGAAAATAACGTGGAACCAAGAGTAGAGACGGAACCAAGTTCACAAGGAGTTGTGGAACCGGTTCAAGATACACAAGTTCTTCGCAGATCCGATAGGATACGATCCGAACCCGAGAGATATGGATTTCTCATATCGGAAAGTAATCAGTGGGAGTCATTGAGAATGACGGACCTATTTCCTATCTAGAGACGATGTCCACTCCTAATTCGGATAAATGGTTATGAACCATGGAATCCGAATTGTAATCCATGTTTGATGATCAAGTTTTGAACTTGATTGGTCCACTTGAAGGTGTAAAAACCATAAGGGTGTAAATGGGTTTTCAAGAAGAAAACCGACATGGATGGAAGGTGTATACTTTCATGACTAAGGATTGTAGCAAAGGGATTTAGGAAAATTCATAGTGTTGACTATGTTGAAACCTTTTGCCCATTACAATGCCGAAGTCTATTAGAGTTTCAATTGTCCATTATCGCATATTGTGAATATGAGATATGGCAAATGGATGTCAAACAGCGTTTAACGGAAACCTACTTGAGGATGTATACGTATACACCCGAAGGGTTTGTCGATCCAAGAAATTCTAATAAAGTATGCATGTTGCAAAGATCCATAAGATGGGTTGAAGCAAGCTTCGAGGGGTTGAATCTTCATTTTGATGAATCGGTCAAAGAGTTTGACATCATTAAGTACGAAGATGAACTTTGTGTATACATGAAATTCAGGGGAGCGTAGTATTATTTCTATTGTTATATGACAATGATATCTTACTCATTGAAAACAAAGTTCCGACACTTAAGACTGTCAAGTCTTGGTCAAGGAAAGGTTTCTCAATGAAAGATATGGGTGAAGCCGCTTACATCCTTGGTATCAAGATCTATAGAGATAGATCTAAAAGGATAGTTGGTTTGAGTCAAAATACTCATATTGATAAGGTTCTTAGATGATTCTAAGAAAGGTAACCTGTCAATGGGTCATGGTATTACTCTTAGCGAGACTCAGTGTCCCGTGACAACTGATGAGCAAAAGAGAATGAATGAAGTTACATATGCTCCGGCATTTGGATTTGTCATGTATGCCATGATTTGTACTAGACCCGACGTCTCGTATGCTTTGAGCATGACGAGTTGATACCAATCTGATCCTAGTGAGAACCATTGGATGGCGCCAAGACGATCCTTAAAGTACTTAAGAAGAACTAAGAATACGTTCTTGGTATTTGAAAGATTGGAAGTTAATCTTGTTGTAAAGGTTACACGAATGCTAACTTCCAAACTGACAAAGTTAATTAAAATCGCAATTAGGATTTGTGTTTATGCTTATTGGAGGTGCGATTTTATTGGAAGAGTTCCAAGAAGAAAATCATAGCCGATTCTACTTCTAAGGCTTAATTTTAGCAACATATGATGTAGCTAGAAAAGGCAGTTTGGATCAAAAGTTCATTAGTGTTTTGAAATTGTTTCAAGTATCACTAATCCGGTGGAACTTTGTTGTGGCAATTGTGGTGTCATTTGTGCAAGCAAAAGAACCAAGGTCACATCAACGATCCAAACACATTTTGAGACGTTTCCACCTCATTCGAGAAATCTGTGAAAGGGAAGACGTTAAGATATGTAATAGGTACCAACGAATGACAACATTTCGGACTCTCTCACCAAGCCTTTGCCACAAGCTAAACATGATGGTCATGTTAGGTCCATGGGTATAAGATACATGAATGATTGGGCCTAGTGCAAGTGGGAGACTGTAGGTGTTAGTGCCCTAGGCCTATAGAGATAGACCTTTATGTAATGTCATTGTTCATTTATATATGAGATTGCTTCTTTGATTATTATATGTGTTTGCATGTTTAGTTATAATAATCGTGTCCCTAGTACTTATGAAGCACTAATATGAAGTCTAATGGATAATCATGTGATGATTATATGCATGGAGATGCACATTAGATTCATGGGTACTTGTTAGAGAACAAGGTACTGGACTTGACCCATTATGAGATCTATGTCATGGTCAAATGTCATAATTAGATCTCATATAGTCATATCATTGATATCCTTTCGACCCGAGATTATCATCGTCTTCCGCTCGATGAATATCATGTTTGATATAGTTTAACGTTGTCTTTAACCGGATAACAATAAGGGCTATCATTGGCATGGTATGATTCTTGTTGGGAAGAATGATAAGTCAAGATGGAAATTGTCCCTCGTAAAGAGAGATGTTTGCTAGGCCACTCGTAAGTAAGATTGATGTAGTGCATGGCCATGCCCGAATGAATTAATGTGATTAATATCATTCGATTAATCAATTTACTTGGTAACGAGAAAGCATTGAACAATATGAGTTGACGTGGACCATGACTCATGTTCAATATAACATCGTGTGACAATGGGATTGTGATATGTTCTATATAGGAAATCGAACTTGATATTATATTATTTGGGTAGGCATGACGGCTTGCTAGAGTCCGCTCATGTCTTATGAGGATCGATGTGATCGAACTCATCACAACATAATATAGTCCTATGGGGTCACACGCATCGAACGAATTGTCAAAAATGAAGAATATGGAGTTTTTGTTCTCGTGGGACGACTCGTCCCCGTGCCGTAACCAACTATTCCCCTTAAGGGGGACGCCGTATTCAGCCGGGTGCCGTGGACGACTGGGGGGACGACTCGTCCCCGGGCACCGGATCGACGCGAAATTGACTTAAAACTAGGGTTTTCACGAGGGGAAAAGTTTTATAACGTATAAATACTTACCCGGTTGCCCTAGCCGTCAAGAGAACGTTTTGGCTTGAGAGAAACACTTAGAGTGGGAGATTTCAATTGAGAATTGAGAATCAAACACCACCAAATCCATTGTTCTTCATTGATTGAAAGGTGTTTCAATCAATGGATCTAGCAATCCTCCTAGAAGAGTTCTAGGTTCGTTCCGCGCGTGGATAAACATAGAGGATCTTCGTTCATCAAGATCTTTGGTTCGTGATTCCCGTTCGTTCATCAAGGATTAACAAGATCATTCAACTGAGTTGGGTCAAGTTTATCAAAGGCAAAAGCATTCAAGGTTGGTAATTCTATTTCATCTCTCTTAATTATTCATCTAGAACGGATTCTGTGGCTTCGGGGTTTTTCGAGTTATTGCTTATTCCGCCGCGCATGGACCCTCGAAACCCTACAAAGGGTATCGAAAGCCCCGTTCATGATGCTTAGTTAGATAATCATGATAATTATGTAATATGATTATATGAATTTTCATTATGTGCATGATCTAGAATATGAAATTGTATGAGTTTCACTTGAGAAGTAATAGTATATATAGATATACCATGATTATGAAATTGTAATATATATGATTAATATGATTAATCTAGATTATGGGATGTCAATTTCATTGATATGATTAATGTGATTAATCTAGGATATTTGTGATGTATTACTTGGTATATTGGGCCGGACACCAAAACCTTTCCCCACGTGCACTTCGATGGAAGTGTGGGATAATCTTGGAGCACGTGGCCGCGTACTAGTAATTACCGATCAAATGTAATATGTGTTGCATCATTCCATGTTCATAATTATGTTCATATAGTTTTCATGAATCAACCTTGGGATGTAATTGATAAGCATGAAAAATTGAACCTTCTTTGTAATTTGAGTTTGTTTTATGCCACCCATGTTTAAACACTGCGAGTACACGGGTAGTTTTATGTGGGCTCGCCATAGCGAGGTGCATTAATTCTATCTTTGTATGATCAAGATGAGCAAATAGTGGTTGCTATACGTTTAACATGGTTGAACTCAATTAGGCTATCAAAACGGTTTTGGGCCTAAGGCATAAGACGAGATTGAAACATGTGACATATGATGTCTATAATCTCATAATGATCTAAGAGTCATATATAGATATGATTGATAAATGTTATCTACCTTTTAGTTTAATTTTGAGCAAATGTGCCATAGCCGACTTGAAATTAAATTAAAGTTGGGTCTTAGCCTATTAAATTATATTATGCATATTTGCATAAGAAGGTTATATAATTTAGTGGGAGTATTTATGAAATACGTTATTTAATCTCTTAAATGAAATCGGTACTTATATGTGTTCATATGTGTTGCATATTTTGTTGTAGAAATAGCATTAAACTATAATTAATCCTTATTATTGCGATTCGTCCTTATGAAGGACAAGTTCGAAAAGAACGGTACAAGTTATTCGATTTGATCGATGCTCAAGAAGAGTTCTTAAGCAAAATTGTACGTTTCTTGACGAATCTATTCCCGCCGAACCCACTCGCAAACGTTGCAAAGGGCAGGTAAGGAGCAACATAAGAAACATTTAGATGATTCCTATGATGTTGTTTGCCCTATACTTGCCACCATGTTTAAAGGCTCTTAAGAAGAACCTTGAACACGTGGAAATTGCTTTTGTTCTAGCACAACGCACAAAAGGAAATGTTCCAAGTGCAAGCTAGACAAAAGATATATGTTGTGGTGAAGGCTTTTAATGCATGAGATGAAAAAGGAGCAATCCGCAAGTGTGTTAATGGTTAACACAAGAAAGGGGTTCAAAAGGGAAGGCAAGAAGGTAAAGCAAAGGTTGCTAAACCTAGGGCAAAAGTTGCCAAAGCCGAAGAGGCTAAACCCAAAGTGTCTCAAAGGATGCAGTTTGCTACCGCTGCAATGAGATTGTCATTGGAAGCAAAGTTGCAAGGCTAATAAGGAAGGCCTAAAAGGTGAAGAAGGGCAATTTGATTGCTACTACTTCAAATATTTATATGATAGATATTTTCCTTTCGACTTCTTGTTCTTGGGTATATGATACCGGATATAGATCCCACATTTGTTTAAATGTGCAAGAAATAAAGAATAGAAAGCTACTCAAAGAAGGTGAATTAAACCTATGCGTAGTAATGAAGCAAGAGTTGCTGCATTAGCCGTAGGGACTTATGAAGTCACTTTACCTTGTGGACTAGTACTTGTTTTGAACAAGTGTGACTACGTTCCTAATTTGAGTAGGAGTATCATTTTGTTTCTTATGAGGATGATGAAGGATATAAATTTTCTTATTGAGAATAAGAAGCTTTATATTTATTTAATGATATGCATTATTGTAATGCATATATCATTGAATGGTCTTCATATCCTTGATGTTAAGATACAAAATAATATTGAAGATATCTATAATATAAGCGTGAAATCTAAACCGAATGATGTGAACAACACGTTCACACGGCATTGCCGGCTCGGGTCATATAAATGAGAAACGTATAATCTAAACTCCATTAACATGGACATTTAGACTCATATGATTATGAATCATTTGAGGTATGTGAATCTCGCTTTATTTGGTAAAATGACCAAACCACCCTACACTAAGAGTAGTGGGAGTGGTAGTGGCTTATCGGCCCTTATACATGAGATGTATATGGACTATTAAGTAGCATTGCTAGGAGGAATTCGGTATTTCATCACATTCACCTAAGCATTACTTATCTAGATATGACTATGTCTATCTCGATGAAGTCCAAAGGTGAATCGTTTGAGATATTTCGAATATTTCAAGATGAAGTACAAAAACCAATCTTGGCAAAACTATTAAAGTACTTCGATTAGATCGAGGTAATGAATATTTGAGCCAAGAGGTCGACAATCATCTCAAAACCGTGAAATCGTTTCGCAGTTGACTCCACCCGAACACCACATTGTATGGAGTGTTTGAGAGGAGGAATTGAACCTTGTATGACACGGTTCGTTCGATGATGTGTCAAGTTGACTTTCCTTTTTCCTTTTGAGGATATGCATTAGAAATAATGCGGTTACACCGAATTGTGTCCCTACTAAATCGATTCCTAAGTCCCCACATGAGATGTGGCATGAAAGAATGTCTTTCATAAAGATTTGGGGTTGCGAATCTTATATAAAGAGACTTGTCTCTCACAAGTTAGCACCAAATCTCGACAGGTTAATTTCGTATATTAGTTTTACAACCGCAATGAGAACAAAGTGTTTGTTGCTCTATATGATTCGTTTCTTGAGAAACGGTTTCTCAATAAAGGATCTAGCTGGAGTAAAATTGATCTTGAAGAGTTCAAGAACCCGAAAATAACGTGGAACCAAGAGTAGAGACGGAACCAAGTTCACAAGGAGTTGTGGAACCGGTTCAAGATACACAAGTTCTTCGCAGATCTGATAGGATACGATCTGAACCCGAGAGATATGGATTTCTCATATCGGAAAGTAATCAAGTGGGAGTCATTGAGAATGACGGACCTATTTCCTATCTAGAGACGATGTCCACTCCTAATTCGGATAAATGGTTATGAACCATGGAATCCGAATTGTAATCCATGTTTGATGATCAAGTTTTGAACTTGATTGGTCCACCCGAAGGTGTAAAAACCATAAGGGTGTAAATGGGTTTTCAAGAAGAAAACCGACATGGATGGAAGGTGTATACTTTCATGACTAAGGATTGTAGCAAAGGGATTTAGGAAAATTCATAGTGTGTTGACTATGTTGAAACCTTTTGCCCATTACAATGCCGAAGTCTATTAGAGTTTCAATTGTCATTATCGCATACGTGAATATGAGATATGGCAAATGGATGTCAAAACAAATATTTCTTAACTAAACCTACTTGAGGATGTATACAGATACACTCAAGGGTTTGTCGATCCAAGAAATTCTAATAAAGTATGCATGTTGCAAAGATCCATAAGATGGGTCAAGCAAGCTTCGAGGGGTTGGAATCTTCATTTTGATGAATCGATCAAAGAGTTTGACATCATCAAGTACGAAGATGAACTTTGTGTATACATGAAATTCAAGATGAGCGTAGTATTATTTCTATTGTTATATGACAATGATATCTTACTCATTGAAAACAAAGTTCCGACACTTAAGACTCGTCAAGTCTTGGTCAAGGAAAGGTTTCTCAATGAAAGATATGGGCGAAGCCGCTTACATCCTTGGTATCAAGATCTATAGAGATAGATCTAAAAGGATAAGTTGGTTTGAGTCAAAATACTCATATTGATAAGGTTCTTAGATGATTCTAAGAAAGGTAACCCGTCAACGGGTCACGGTATTACTCTTAGCGAGACTCAAAGGTCCCATGACAACCGATGAGCAAAAGAGAATGAATGAAGTTCCATATGCTCCGGCATTCGGATTTGTCATGTATGCCATGATTTGTACTAGACCCGACGTCTCGTATGCTTGAGCATGACGAGTCGATACCAATCGATCCCGTGAGAACCATTTGGACGGCGCCAAGACGATCCTTAAAGTACTTAAGAAGAACTAAGAATACGTTCGGTATTTGAAAGATTGGAAGTTAATCTTGTCAGTAAAGGTTACACGAATGCTAACTTCCAAACCGACAAAGTTAATTAAAATCGCAATTAGGATTTGTGTTTATGCTTATCGAGGTGCGATTTTATCGAAGAGTTCCAAGAAGAAAATCATAGCCGATTCTACTTCTAAGGCTTAATTTTAGCAACATATGATGTAGCTAGAAAAGGCAAGCTTGATCAAAAGTTCATTAGTGTTTTGAAATTGTTTCAAGTATCACTAATCCGGTGGAACTTTGTTGTGACAATTGTGGTGTCATTTGTGCAAGCAAAAGAACCAAGGTCACATCAACGATCCAAACACATTTTGAGACGTTTCCACCTCATTCGAGAAATCCGTGAAAGTGGAAGACGTTAAGATATGTAAAAGGTACCAACGAATGACAACATTTCGGACTCTCTCACCAAGCCTTTGCCACAAGCTAAACATGATGGTCATGTTAGGTCCACGGGTATAAGATACATGAATGATCGGGCCTAGTGCAAGTGGGAGACTCTGTAGGTGTTAGTGCCCTAGGCCTATAGAGATAGACCTTTATGTAATGTCATTGTTCATTTATATATGAGATTGCTTCTTTGATTATTATATGTGTTTGCATGTTTAGTCATAATAATCGTGTCCCTAGTACTTATGAAGCACTAATATGAAGTCTAATGGATAATCATGTGATGATTATATGCATGGAGATGCACATTAGATTCACGGGTACTTGTTAGAGAACAAGGTACCGGACTTGACCCATTATGAGATCTATGTCATGGTCAAATGTCATAATTAGATCTCATATAGTCATATCATTGATATCCTTTGACCCGAGATTATCATCGTCTTCCGCTCGATGAATATCATGTTTGATATAGTTTAACGTTGTCTTTAACCGGATAACAATAAGGGCTATCATTGGCATGGTATGATTCTTGTTGGGAAGAATGATAAGTCAAGATGGAAATTGTCCCTCGTAAAGAGAGATGTTTGCTAGGCCACTCGTGAAGTAAGATTGATGTAGTGCATGGCCACGCCCGAATGAATTAATGTGATTAATATCATTCGATTGATCAATTTACTTGGTAACGAGAAAGCATCAACAATATGAGTTGACGTGGACCACGACTCATGCTCAATATAACATCGTGTGACAACGGGATTGTGATATGTTCTATATAGGAAATCGAACTTGATATTATATTATTTGGGTAGGCATGACGGCTTGCTAGAGTCCGCTCATGTCTTATGAGGATCGATGTGATCGAACTCATCACAACATAATATAGTCCTATGGGTCACACGCATCGAACGAATTGTCAAAAATGAAGAATATGGAGTTTTTGTTCTCGGGGACGACTCGTCCCCGTGCCGTAACCAACTATTCCCCTTAAGGGGGACGCCAGATTCAGAAGTTGGGTGCCAGGGGACGACTCGTCCCCTGGGCACTGGACTGACGCGAAATTGATTTAAAACTAGGGTTTTCACGAGGGGAAAAGTTTTATAACGTATAAATACTTACCCCTGGTTGCCCTAGTCGTCAAGAGAACGTTTTGGCTTGAGAGAAACACTTAGAGTGGGAGATTTCAATTGAGAATTGAGAATCAAACACCACCAAATCCATTGTTCTTCATTGATTGAAAGGTGTTTCAATCAATTGGATCTAGCAATCCTCCTAGAAGAGTTCTAGGGTTCGTTCCGCGCGTGGATAAACATAGAGGATCTTCGTTCATCAAGATCTTTGGTTCGTGATTCCCGTTCGTTCATCAAGGATTAACAAGATCATTCAATCTGGAGTTGGGTCAAGTTTATCAAAGGCAAAAGCATTCAAGGTTGGTAATTCTATTTCATCTCTCTTAATTATTCATCTAGAACGGATTCTAGGGCTTGGGGTTTTTCGAGTTATTGCTTATTCCGCTGCGCATGGACCCTCGAAACCCTACAGCATCTCCACTAAGCTCTTACATTATTCTCCAGTAAGGATAAATCATTTTAGTAGGTTTGCATCCATGAGATGAAATAAGTCTCGCGTGTTGAGATTAGTAAACTCTTTGCCAAGGTTAAATGAGGAGGAGCTGGCATGTTCAGTTCAAGGCAAGGGATGGCTTAAGAACTTTTGTGTAGTAAGAAGAAAGGTTATGGTAAGATATCTTAATCTCTTAGCCGTGGCTAAAGAGGAGCTGGTATGTTTAATTCAGTTGTTGACAAACAGGATTATATGACAACATGATTGTACGAACTTCCACGATCGGAAATAGTCAGTAGCTTCTTCATTGTATTCCTTGTCGATGAAAGGAAGGAAAATGACAGCAGAAAACTTATGGAAAATGATTCTATTAGCTGCTTCCTCAGGACGAGGCTGGCTTGACATAGTTTCTTTGGAAAAAAAGTATGTGGAATTTCAAAGTTCTTTCTGAGTAGCTCATACAATACGATGAAGACGATGGACCAATCTTAAAGAACGAAATTTCGAGAGGACATAAGAAAGTTCGAAGAGCTGGTGCTTTATCTGCCGGCAAGTTGAGGAAAGCGTCAATCACTTGGACTTGGTATAGCATTGCCAGAGGCAAGACAGCGGCTGGGTTCTTCCTTGTTTGTTCGGAGTTTGGTTGTTAAGCCAAACCGCCAAAGCCACTGGAGAATCACTTTCATTATGCTGGTCCCTATATAATAGAGTAACAGGAGACTGTGTACAGCACTAGTAGCTTTATTTCGGACAATACGAAGAACCACAGATCATTTAAAAATGATGAATATTTTATAAATAGATTAAAGAAGTCTAGGCCGAAACACATTGTTCTTTTTCAGATCATGGAGTTAATACCATGTTGCAGTCTTGTTTGTTATACTTCTCTTTCGCACTCTGTGCATGGGTTGTGACCCTGTTCAGCACTGTTTACAATAATATTTATTCGCTGCTCATTTAGAATCATCAAAAAGCATCACAAGCAATATAAGATAAGATCAGAACATGGAGTACTAAATTTATAGTCGTGTAGCAAAAAATATTGAGGCACCTACTTGCTTAAAAGGCTCAAATGCACAAAGTTGGTCTGCAACTCCTTTGCCTGAATGCAGGAAGATTAACTCAAGGATAAGTATAATTCCTGGCATACAGAAGATGACTAGAAATAACAAAGATGTAATCCCTAACCCTCAACAAAAAGGGGCTTAATTCAGAAACACGAGTACCTCAAGTTTACTCTCCCAATCTGCACCATAGAGATTGCTTAAAATTGGACCGACCTTGATAATATATTGAGGAAGTTCTTTGAAAAAATCGACAGCGCTATAATATGAAGGTAAAGCAGACCAAAATTAGAATAAGTTATCAAAAAAGATAATCTAAATCTTTCTCAATGAACATGAGAACATACTTGAGCTTTGCTACCCTAAGTATCTGACATAGGGTAAATCCATTTTCCCTGGTTTCAAAATTGGTGGCATTATCTTCAAAAATGGGCTGGCTTAGTCTTTTCATGGAGAATAAGACAAATGCAAACCAATAGCGCTCTGCTTCTTCCAGCTGATCAGCAATGCAGACCAATATTAGCATAATTGAGTATTTCCAGACTCTCGCCTTCAGCTAGAGCGAAATATAAGTAGATCACAAGAAGAGTAGCCAATGGTTATTACCGTCCCACCACTTCCAAGAGTGGAAGCATTCGTAAGTAAAAGGTGTCTACTTTGATCAAACAACTTGATGGCTTCTATCAACATTTTGTCATCCATTGCTAGTCCATTCTGGAGAAACAGGTAAAACTTGACCTAGTTAATATTGCGTAATAAAGTCTTAACTCCGTCCCAAATAAAGAGTCTCACTTACGATTTTAAAAAGTCAGTTATACTTTTTGAGTTATGGTCCGTGATATTTTGACCACAAAATCATAATTAGAGTAGTTGGTTGCTGATCCTGTATCCAGTTAGTGGTGTTGGCCATTAAAGAGTTGAAAGACTCGAGTAATTGATTGATAATCCAGTTTGTGGCCTGACCATTAAATGAGTTATGAACGAATAAGTAGCTGTAACCAAAGATTTTGTGACTACCAATTTTTTTGACATTTTTGGAGCCCTTAGCTGACTGGTACTTTTTTTCAATATATGTAAAGAATTTAACCCTGAACTGAGTAAAAATACAGGTATTAACCAACGAATAAAAAAATAGTCAAATTGACTTTGAAAAGAAGCAAAATGCACGACAAATAGCAAGCACAACCACCCCAACCCCCCCCCCCCTCACCAGTCCCCACCCAAAAATGATTAAAAATAATAAAAAAATAATAAAGAGACGGATAGATAAAGAACCTTGCAGAATTCTTTGAATCGCGATTGAATGGTGGAGCCATTACCGGAACAAGAACTAGGGGAAGGAGTCGACGGCTGCAGTTCTTCCATTGTTCAATCACTACAACAAAATAAAGAACTAAACAAAAATAAATAATATAAATTAACTTTCACGAGAATTAAAACGGCGGAAAATTGAGATTCGAAAAAATAAGGTGTAGGAATCAGACCTGTAATCGACGGCAGAATTAGAAACTGGAAAGAACTAGACGATTCATGTGAACTACGGCAATGTTAAGATTTTCTTTGATGGAAGAAGAAACAAAGTAGAGGGAAGGAAGCTAAAGGTAAACCCTAAAACCCTATTAATTTTCCCTCCAGAAATTGGGGATCCCCACATGTAGCGCGGGAATACTAACAACTATTGCCGACGTCATATCATTATCTTCGTTTTGTCTTTACAAACCGTATAGAAATAGAATTGTCTTATAAAAAAGTAGTTTTTATTGACACTTAAAAAAAATAATGTGTTTTGTTTTTTCTGTTTTTATCAGTTTAACAAAATATCAGTGTGCTAAAGTGTCAGTGCATGTGTAACAAAAGTGTCAATGTAAAAAGTGTCAGTGTAAACAAAGTGTCAGTGCATGTGTAACAAAGTGCCAGTGTAAAAAGTGTCAGTGCCGGTTTAACAAAGTGCCAGTGTAAAAAAGTGTCAATGCATGTATATTAAGTGTCTGTTTATAAACTAACACTGGCACTTGATTACACTAACACTGGCGCTATGTTAAACTAACACTGGCACTTGTTTTATACTAACACCGGCACTTTGATACACTAACACTGGCACTTTATTACACTAACACTGGCACTTTTTTACACTGGCACTGGCACTTTGTTACATATGCACTGGCACTGAGTTTCTGGACAAAGAAAGCTTTTAACTGGCACCTTTTTAGACGTGCACTGGTATATTTTTACCATAACCCTGACAATTATTTAGAACTGCTTACACTCTTAAAAGGCGTGTGACTGTGTGAGGTAGAAGACGACGACAAAGGCCGAACAATCTCAGCCGGCTAATGGTGGCGCCGGGTGTCGCCTCCCTTTAATTCCTATCTCCAGTAATTCAGAGCAACGATCCGATCGCATAATTAACTCAATTTTCGATTTCAATTTTATAATTCAATCATGTTCAGTTCGTTGATTCTTAACCAATTAGGTAAACCTCTCAGCCTAATTGTTACTTTATTCATTCGTTAAATTCGTAAATTTTATGTATATTAAGATGGATAGGGGGAGGAAGTAATGGTTGTCGAAAAAGACCGGTGGCTTCCGGAGTCTACGCAAGTGTACAGAAGTTGGGCGTCGCAAGCGAGGGGAAGAGTCGACGTCTTCTAAAAACATGTTTTTTTCTAAACTTGAAAAAAACGTGTTTTTTTGTGAATTTTTGCATGAAAATAAGTAAAATTTATTTCTTAAAAACAATAACATTTATCAAGGGAAGAAATGTGTAAATATTTTGTTATTAAGTATAAAGGGGTACTAAATATCAATGTCATCAATGCACTCCATTTTTCATTTGAAATTATAAAGTAAGCTACTAGATTTATTTATTCTCTCTAATATTACTCTTCTTTTTAATTAATTTGTATAGTAATATTATTTGTTTTTTTATAAAAATCTAGGAAAAATGTGTTTTTCCTATTGAGTAGGAAAAACGTGTTTTTAAATGAACGGTTATATTTTTGTAAATGAGTAAAATTTCGTATGTGGTGAAATTTTTATAAAAAAATGAAACTTTGTGCGCCGGCTAACAACAAACCTTTTGTATATCAATCTCAAAAGGTTATAGATAACAATATTAAAGTGAATATGAATTAACGAACATAATTTAACAAGAACCTAGCCAACAAATCTTTTATATATCAAGATTAAAGGATTCAAAATAAAAATATTAAAGTCTTCTATATTGTGGATATCCCGAAAAAAACGGTTACAAGCTTCATAGGATGGTGTAATTGATTTTAAAAGTTGTCGCCTATGTTTTATAGAACAGGAAGGTGTTAGGCAATCTCCTCACCCGGCCTTAAAGCTGGTATTGCTACTTTAAATGTTTTAAGTCTAAATGTTCTCTAAATTATGATTGTTTAAAATTGATTATCAAACAAGGGAGATTTTAAAAGATAGTTGGAATGTTAGGGATATAATAATAACTAACTTCAATAAATAAAAAAGCATTTGATTATTTCCCTTTTAATGGGAATTGTATACGTAAGAGAAAAAAAACAAATATATAAATAAGAGACGGGCGAAATACCTTAAAATGCTTTCCGTGAATGCTTTACAAGTTAAGACCTGTCTTCTCCCAAATGCTTGCTTAAAGGAAAAACTTTGTGTATTTGTGTGTGTGTGTGTGTTTTAGAGTTTCATAGAGAGAGAGTGTGTGAGAAAGAGAATTTTAGTGTATTTTTAGGCCAATGATTGTTACCTATTTCAAGGAGTATAGGGCCCTTTTATAGGCTTAAGGGGTGAAAAAGTGGAGGAAAAACATGTTGAAATCGCCAACCTTTCCAAGGGATCAGCCGGTAGTTAATGGGGAGGAGTTACAAATCAAAATGATAAAGATTTGGGGGGGGGGGATCAATCACTAATGGAGAAACTCGTGCGAGTCGTGTATAGTGAGTCAGAATCGCACGAGTTCCACACTTGTGGCGTGATTCGCCCGATTTTCAGAAGTAATAAATGACAGAAAGACACTAAAAGGTAATTCTGTTATTCATTTTAGTCCCAAAACTAACAGAATCAGTTAGAAACTTAATAAAATTAGACAAAAAATAACGAAAATCTATTAATAAAAATATAAAGCTGGACTATGTATGCAATCGGGTGTGAGCGGTCCGAGGCGGGGTATCCCACAATGTGGATTACGAAGCAAAATGCGTCGACGATAGAACAAACATTCGCCTTGGACATCAATACAGAAGGACTTGGATAAGAGGAAAGTAAAAAGACAAAGGAAAATATGATAGAGAACGCCCCTGTGTAGGGGATGAAAGGAGTAGATAGAACGCCCCTTGTATAGGCGAATTTCTTAATTGATGATGGATGCCCATAGGACTCACTCCATTTTGTTGTGTTGGTGCGGATGTCTTTTTGAAAGAGAGTGTGGCATGGTTTTCCGCTGTGGATGACCACCATAGTTGTAAGGAAATACATGTGCGTTTTTGCTATAGAATAATGTCCGTCATAGAGGGTGGTGGGGCACCAAGCCATGCCACGAGAAATGAGGTTGCGTTTTCGCTACGGAATAATGTCCGCCATAGTGGGTTGTGGGGAAAAAGTCATGCAAGGAGAAATGAGGTTGCATTTTCGCTGCATAATAATGTTCGTCATAGCGGGTTGTGGGGCACAAAGGCATGCCACGAGAAATGTGGTTGCATTTTCGCTACGAAATATGTCTGCCATAGCGAGTTTTGGGTGAAATTACCCGATTCGTTGACGCCCGAGCGCGTCAGATTTTTGTTCCCTTTTGAAAGGTGAAAATGTTTTAAAGATTGGATAGATTAATTTCTTTGAAAAAGAGATTCGCCACGCCGTTTTGTGAACCCAAAACATTGACAAAAGGCTTTTAATGTAAGATCTTGAGTTCGGAGGTCACGTTACGCATCGAGAAGAGTTTTTTGTGTTCACCCGAAACGCCTCATATCTATGAGACTTTCTAACCATTTTTCGAAAATTGTGTGTGTGTGTTTAAAAACTAAATGACTTCGTAGCTTAAAGGAAAAGGAGAAAAATGTGCAGTTTTTTAGAGAAAACGATTGGCTTTGATAAAAGAGGTTTAAAATAAATCTGAAACTGGAAAAAACTGAAAAAACTGAAAAAACTGAACAAATGTTACAGTCTGCAAACTGGTCCGTACGGATTAGTGTCCATTTAAAAGGAGTTTCGTACGGATTGTCAGGTGCAATATGCTTTTTTGTATCTCATTTAATTTTTTATGTTATTTCGATTGGACTTTTAAGAATAAAGATGACAGCTTCTAAACTGTGCAGGAAGTTGAACATAAAACCCAAAAAAAAAAATGTCCAATCTTAGGGGTGTTATCTCCAAATTATAGGATATTACAACAATGGTGGTTTCAAGCTTTTCTTGATAAACAACAATGAAGATTGTTTGCCTCAAGTAAAGAAATGAGAGATCTTTTGTAAGTTTAGACTTGAACTTTTGTCACATTTTAGGAGGAAAATGAAATCAAAATCTTGTTCGAGCTGCTAATCTCAGAATTCGCCGAAGTCGATTCAGCTATTCCTATTCTGAATCTGGATGCTAACCTTTCAAGCCAGTTCTCCTCGGCAATGATTCTAGATCGGCATCGGAAATGAAGTTACATCAACATTTGTGACCATAATCCCTAAAACCACATCTTTGACATGAGTGATGAGTTTATCCTTGGAGACTAGGGTTACTTGTATCATAGTAACTTTAAAAGAAAATGGACCAAATGATGATCTTAGGAAGTAAAGACATTTGAAAGTAAGTAATAGAAAGACAATGCTTGCAATAATCATAAACAAACCACTATCTCCATTAGACCTCCATTATTAAGCACATTGTGCATGGAAAATCTTGTAGGATTATTTCGATGGTTTGGGTCTACAATGTATAAAACAAGTAAAGAGTACATTATAAATGATAGATTCAACAACAAGGATTCATAATGGATTAAAAGACTTGAAAATGAAAGATTAAAGTGTTATTAGGGTTCGGAAGGAGATCTCACCAATATTGGTTCTTTTCTATCTTCATAGGGTTTGATTTTGTTGGGAAAGTGTTTGGTTTGTTTAAGGTGATTAAAAAGGAGAGAATTCTGCTCACTTATGCAGAATGTCCCCCAATGCTCAATATTCTCAGATTTTTCTTGTCCCAAATGAAGGAGCAAGAGGGCTGTATTTATAGCCTCCGGAAATGACAAAGAGGTCCGTATGACATACCATTCCTTTTACAAGGTAGTCCGTGCGGACCAAGGTGTGAAGTCAGTGTTTTTCTACTTTTGTTATTCCTGCGATATCCTTTTGATGTTTTTAATGTACAAAATGTCCTCCCTTGCCTTGCTTGGCCAATTTAATCCTCGGGAAGCCATGGGGTCCTTTCCGTATGCTCGGATGGAGAGAGGTCCAGATTGGGGTACTTATAGAAGCTCCTCGGCAACGTCACTTACAAAGGAAGTGGGGTCGTCGATAAAAAATAAGAATCTCGATCTGTATTGCTCGTCGGGAGGGAGAGATAAACGACCAAGTTGGTCGGATGGTTGGTCCCTGTGATAGGATTCCTACGTATCCCGAGTGGTAATCAAGCCAATCGTAGTTCGAGTACGAGGACAATTTGGAGGGGCCTCAACCTGTGGGGAATGATTTGGAGGTATTCGTCCTAAGTGAGACTGTTTGGATGTGTCTGTACCTAGGTTGAAAACGATTCGGAGGGGTCTCAGCCTAAATGAGACTATTTGGAGGTGTCTGTACCTAGGTTGAGAGCGATTCAGAGGGGTCTCGGCCTGAATGAGACTATTTGGAGGTGTTTGTACCTAGGTTGAGAACGATTCGAAGGGCTCTCGGTCTGAGTGAGACTATTTGGAGGTGTTTGTACCTAACGAGACTCAATGGCCTCGGGGGCGTTCATGATTTCTTGGTTGGAAATACTTTGCCACTTAGTTGGGGAGAGATTCGGGCTTACGATGACGAACGAAAAGAAGATTCGGGCTTACGATTACTGTCGAAGAAAGGTTCGGGCTTACGATGACGGCCGAGAAAAGGTTTGGGCTTACGATGATGGCCGAGAAGGGATTCGGGCTTACGATGACGGCCGAGGAAAGGTGGTGCTTACGATGACGGCCGAGAAGGGATTTGCACTTACGATGTTGGGCGAGAAGGGATTTGGGCTTACGATGACGGCCGAGGGAAGGTGGGGCTTACGATGATGGCCGAGAAGGGGTTCGGGCTTACGATGATGGCCAAGGAAGGGATTCGGGCTTACGATGATGGGCGAGAAGGAATTTGCGCTTACGATGACGGCCGAGAAGGGATTCGGGATTACGATGACGACCGAGAAAGGATTCGGGCTTACGATGACAGCCGAGAAGTGATTCGGGCTTACGATAACGGCTGAGAAGGGATTCGGGCTTACGATGACGACCGTAGAAAGGATCGGGCTTACGATAACGGCTGGAGAAAGGTTTGGGCTTACGATGACTGCCAAAGAAAGATTCAGGAGTACGATGACTACCGAAGAAGGATTCGGTCTTACGATTACGGCCGAAGAAAGGTTCGGGCTTACAATGACGGTCGAAAAGGGATTCGGGCTTATGATGACTGTCGAGAAGGGATTCCGGCTTACGATGACGACCGAGAAGGGATTCGGGCTTACGATGATGGCCGAGAAGAGATTCGGGCTTACGATGATGGCCGAGAAGAGATTCGGGCTTACGATGACGGCCGAGAAGAGATTTGGGCTTACGATAACGGCCAAGAAGGGATTCAGGCTTACTATGATAGCCGAAGAAAGATTCGGGCTTATTATTACTGCCGAAAAGGGATTCGGGCTTACGATGACGGTCGAGAAGGGATTCGGGCTTACGATGACGGCTTATAAGGGATTTAGGCTTAAGATAACGGCCGAAAAAAGGTTCAGGCTTACAATAACGGCCGAAAAAAGTTTCGGGCTTACGATAACTGCCGAAGAAAGATTCGGGCTTACGATGACTGCCGAATAGGGATTCGGGATTACGATGACGGCCGAAGAAAGGTTCCGGCTTACGATGACGGCCGAAGAAAGGTTCGTGCTTACGATGATGGGCGAAAAGGGATTCGGGCTTACGATGACTGCCGAGAAGGGATTCGGGCCGAGAAAGGATTCGGGCTTACGATGACGGTCGAGAAGGAATTCGGGGTTACAATGACGGCCAAGAAGGGATTCGGTCTTACGATAACGGCTGAGAAGGATTCGGGCTTACGATGACTGCCTAAAAGGGATTCGGGCTTACGATGACGGCCGAAGAAAGGTTCGGGATTACGATAATGGCTGAAAAAGGATTCGGGCTTACGATGTCTGCCGAAGAAAGGTTCGAAAGCACTAAGAATTTTCTCACGTACGAGGTAAAGTACCGAGAATTATCTCGTGTAAGGAAGCAAGGAGAATTGTCTCATGAGAAGATAATAGAAAAAGATCTCACGAGTAGATAAGGGGAAAGGATCTCACGGGAAAGGATTGCATGAGGAGATAATAGGAAAGGATCTCACGAAGAGATAACGAGATGCAAAATCTCGGAAGAGAATCTCACGAATAGATAATAGGAAAGGATCTCACGAGTAGATAACGAGATGCGAAATCTCGGGAGAGAATCTCACAAAGAGATAACGTGATAGATCTCACGAGGAGATAATGGGAAAGGATCTCGCAAGGAGATAACAGGAAAGGATCTCACTAAGAGATAATGAGATGCAAAATCTCAGGAGAGAATCTCAATAAGAGATAATAGGAAAGATCTCACGAGTAGATAACAGGAAAAGGATCTCATCAGTAGATAACGAGATGCGAAATCTCGAGAGAGAATCTCAAAAAGAGATAACGGGATAGATCTCACGAGGAGATAATGGGAAAGGATCTCGCAAGGAGATAACAGGAAAGGATCTCACAAGGAGATAACGAGATGCGAAATCTCGAGAGAATCTCATAAAGAGATAACGGGATATATCTCATGAGGAGATAAAGGAAAAGGATCTCACGAGGAGATAACGAGATGTAAAATCTCGAGAGAGAATCTTACAAAGAGATAATGGGATAGATCTCACGAGCAGATAATGGGAAAGGATCTCACAAGGAGATAACTAGGGATGGCAATTTTGAACCGAACCGTGGATACCCGAACTGAACCGAACCGAAGTTGACGGTTATTAACTGGTTTGACTGGATATGGGGCGGGTAATGGGGAATAACCGAAATGAAAAAGTGGGGAACGGTTTGGTTTTGGTATTAGCATTACCTGCCCCATTACCCGCCCCACTACCTGAACCGAATGTTACCTGAACTGCTTATAGTTTTCTTATTGTAATCTAGTGAATCTTTCCTTATGTTTGGTGAATTGTGTCATACACAACTATTTAATTTTTTTTAGCTCTTATTAATGTGATTATATGAGTTTAAGTAGAAAAATTATCCTTTATCAAAGTTAATTTTTGAGTTGTTTTTATCGCTAAAGTGCTTTAAAACAAAATATTAGTTTGACTAATTCCCCGCGGGGTTCCCCGATTAACTGCTACCCGTGGGGAATGGGGCGGTTATGGGGCACAAAATTGAATTGGGGAATGGGGGTGGTACGATGTATAACTGCCCCGAACTGCCCCCATTGACATTCCTAGAGATAACAGGAAAGGATCTCACAAGGATATAATAGGAAAGAATCTTATGAGTAGAAAACGAGATGCAAAGTCTCGGGAGACAATCTCAAGAAGAGATAAAAGCAAAGGATTTCACGAGGAGACAACGAGATGCAAAGTCTCGGGAGAGAATCTCACGAAGAGATTAAAGGAAAGCATCCAACGAGGAGAAAAAACAAGATGCAAAGTCTCGGGAGAGAATCTCACGAAGAGATAAAAGGAGAGAATTTCACCAGAGGAGAAAAAAAATGAGATGCAAAGTCTCGGGAGAGAATCTCACGAAGAGATAATGGGAAAGGATCTCACCAGGAGAAAAAAATGAGATGCGAAGTCTCGGGAGAGAATCTCACGAACAGATAAAAAGAAAGGATCTCACGAGGAGAAAAAACGAGATGCAAAGTCTTGGGAGAGAATCTCATGAAGAGATAAAAGGAAAGGATCTCACAAGGAGAAAAAACGAGATGCAAAGTCTCGGGAGAGAATATCACAAAGAGATAATGGGAAAGGATCTCACGAAGAGATATTTAAAGCCAGAAAGAGCGATTTTGTGAAATACCGATCTCTTTTGAAAGGTCAAACCAAAGAATAAAGTTTGGTAATTGATTGCAACCTAAAATTAATTTAAAAGTATTTGATTAGGCTTTGAGTTTGTTTGCATTTTGTCCGATCGCACTAGTTCACCATGTCTTTGGAAAGAGTTGAGATGGATAAGCACTGGCTAGAGATCATTGTGATTTGACGAAGACCTAGTCCGAAGAAATAACTAGACGAAGCTCCGGGCTCCTTTTCTAAACAAAGCCCCGGTGTGAAAAAGTGTCTTGGCGAAGCCCTTGCTTGAAGAAAATGACTTGGAAGCTGTAGCGTTGTGAAGGATTTTTGAGTCGCCACCTATATTATTCGTTTGGAAAACATAGAAAAACCATTTTTTGAAAGAGATTTGGGTTCGGGGCTTAGGTTATGAAATGGGAAGGTCAAGGAGCACCCATTCCACCCAATCCGGAGATCGATCTTGCTAAATAAAAGAGAGGTTTTCGAAAAAGAAGAGGATTTCAAATAAAAATAAATAAATATCCATTTAACGGGGTTAAACGGAATGTAGGATCGATTCTTCGAGACCATCCCCATGATTTAGGGAGGCTCTAGGCCGATCCTAGATTCTATGGATTTATACCACTCTAATAATCAATTAGAAAGAGATTTAGGGGTTACCTTGTGTGAGGTGATTCGGGCAGAGTTTCGACTCAAGTTTAGAATCGAATCTTGACACGGACAGAGCTTCGCCTCAGTCCTTGACTCGGATCTTGATGTTTGTTTATCAACAAGGTTGACAAACAAACTTTGAGGTGATTTTAGGGGTGATTTCACAGGAATCTTTCAGGGAGAGAAACCAGTAAAATGTGTGGGATCGTGGTCCTTTGAACCTTGGAAGTCACCAAGTATTTATAGGTGTTGGGGAGGTAGAGGTGGAGAGATAAAACACTCCTAGAAAGGTTCCAGACCCCAAAATCATTGGTTGGCCGGATGGATAAAGTTTTATCCCGAAAAGAGGTTGAAATCGACGAGGAAACTGTCATCTGCATGCTGCAGAATGACAATATCTCGCGCGAGACACGCCATTCCGCGCGGGATATTGTGGTCTGTGGACAGTTCTGTCCTTTCCCCGTTATCTCGTATGCAGTTTAGTCCCAAACTAACGGTGGTTAGTAAAAACTTAACGAACATGACGAAATGGTGGATTTCTACTTCTTGACTCAAAGCGAGACTTAGAGTGGTATAAATTTGATCCGATGTGTTCAGAATGGGGTGTCTATAGAGCCCCTCGTTGATAAGTCTTATGAAAGAAGTCATGTCGACGATAGAAAAGACATCATTCTGAACATCGGGATGGTCGGGCCGCACGGCTTCCTACGTATCTCTATCGGAGAATCAGACCATAACATAGTTCGACTCCAAAACACGAAAAGGCTGCTTTAGGTATTTTGAAAATCGAGGAGATTTTGTTTTGAAAAGGTAAATTCATACTAAGGAATCAAATCAAGACCCAATTCTGAATATACCTGCCTGTTTAAAGATTCGCCTGTCTAGGCTCCGAACCTGCGAGGAAATGTGTTAGAAAACAAAGGCTCACCTGTCCGGTCCTTTGAGTCCTGTCGGTTTTTGTGATGATTCGCCTGCCTGAGTTCTGAATCGGGCTTTTTGTTGTTGAGGATGACAATTCAACTATTTGGGCATTGAATCGGGCTTTTGATTTGATGATCCACCTGTCTAGGCATTGGATCGGGCTTTTGTGATGAAGATCCACCTGTCTGGGAGTTGGACCAGGCTTTTGCGATGACGATCCAACTGTCTGGGCATTGGATCGGGCTTTTGTGATGACGATCCACCTGTCTAGGCGTTGGACCGGGCTTTTCTGTCGATGATCCACCTGTCTGGGCGTTGGACCGGGCTTTTGTGATGACAATCCACCTGTCTGGGCGTTGGACCGGGCTTTTCTGTTGATGATCCACCTGTCTGGGCGTTGGACCGGGCTTTTGTGATGACGATCCACCTGTCTGGGCATTGGACCGAGCTTTTCTTTTGATGATTCACCTTTCTGGGCTCTGAATCACGTGGACCGAGTTGATTTTTGGATCACTTGGTTTTCAGACGACTGGTGCCATACCGGGCGATCGTGCGTATGTCCCGTTTGGCTCATTCCGTGACTTGCGGTGCCGATTTTTCCACGTTTCCTTGCTAATGTATCATTTCCAAGGGTAAATGTGTCAAAATTTTGAATTTTGACATTGCGTAGACGCTTATTGTCGAGGACAATTTTGTCAATTTCCAGAAGTCATATCTCGCGCGATATAAGATATACCGTGCGGGATATCCACTGTCGAGGCAATATATAACAGCAGCTGCTGTTTTAATTTGAATCATCTCTTTTCAAATTCCCTCCCTAGCTCGAGCCAATGCGATTTTCTCTGCAAATTTTCGTGAATTGCTTGTTGATTCTCCCTCCAAACAACTCTCAATCCTTACTCTCTCCACAATCAATGGCTCAAGAGAGAAAGAATCCGATTTTGGGGAGTTACTTGCTTGGGAAAGATTATCCTCGCGATGATCTCACCTTCGATAGAGATGTGCATATCTCCACCGCTGTTCGGGAGGGTTTGGTAAGAGCTTCTCTCTCAATTCTTGTTTCTTATATTGCATTGCATTCGAATTCATGCTTCTTGAATCCCAATTTCATCAATGGCCATTTTTCTTTGCCTTGGTCTAGAACTTGGTTCTATCTTGCATGCTCCATTTTCTGTTGAATTTGTTGGATGTTTGTTGTTGCATTGTGTGCGTATGAGTCCCCTACATATCATGGATTGTAGGAGGGGTTGATTCGGGTCATCAATTGCATCTTTGGGCAAGCTTTTCTTGTGTGCACGCCAAGTGTTCGATGAAATGCCTCAATGAGAATTTTCTTCTATTCCTTTGAATTTCTGACATGGAATGATTTCTAACATTGCCCTTTTTGCTTTTCCTCTGTTTTGCAGTCGTATAGGCCAACGAAAAATTGTCGTGGGAGCCCAAAACTGGCTAGAGCCTTGTGGGACAAGATCAATGACCTTGAAGGGGTTCGAGATAGGATGGCCCAAACGGGGGTTCTGACTTTTGTTGATAACCTTCAGGGGATGAGATGGACTCCCCAAGTCCTTCAGGCAATCAGGGAAAGGTGGTGGGATACTACCCACACCGTGCATTTGCGCTTCGGGGAAGCCACTATGACTCCGACGGACTTTCTTGCTATCACGGGGCTAGAGTTTGCCGGGAAGCCCCCTCCGAAGACTGTGGGTTATAAGCCCGCGGGCCCTACTGTGTGGAGATAGTTGATCGGTTTCGTCCCTAACAAGGTTAAAGGATTTGCTGCTGAGCTATCCCCTCTCCGTGGTCAGATTGAGGATTATGCTCTTAAGCCGAATGTGAACACTGATCGATTGGTGCGAGGTGCCCTCTGGTACATTCTTTCTGAGACCATCTTTGCGAACCACTCTTCTACGGCCCGTCTTTCTCTTTTGGGTTTGTTGGTGAATTTGGATGAGGTGAGTGCTTATGATTGGGGCTCAGCGGGGCAGGCCTTCTGTTATCACACCATGGACGAGGCGTGTAGGCACACCAAGGATACCCTGTCGGGGTATTCCTATGCTTGGGAGGTACGTTCTTGATTCTGTTTTTGTCATTTGTATACTTTGTATGTATTTCATACTGAATCTGTTCTGTTTTTGTGCAGATATGGGGCTACGTTGTCTTCGGGCTGTACAAGTTTGAGCTAGACAGTCCGAACCCTCTGTTCCCGGATATCAGGAGGTGGAGCCACCCCAATCGGAGCGTTGATGAGGAGGAGAATCAGGAGTGGACCCTGACAGTCGCAGAGGCGCGGGCCATGCTGGACACTTTTGAGTATGAGCGACTAGGCCTTTATCCATGGACCCTGTTGGAGTGGGAGGTCCACCGTGCTTGGGATGCCACGGCGATGCAGAGGATGCTGGCATCTCTGGAGGGGGATACTATGTACCTTGGCGAGCGAGTCTTCCCACAGCATGGCCGGGGTAGACTGTCATATAGGGTGCCAGTGGATCCGCCGAGGGCGATGTACCCCACCCACTATATTCCTGATGATGATTATGCCAATCTCATGGTGGGTTGTGCGGCTATGACTCGTGTTGTCCGAGGAGCCTCCTATGAGGAGTTCTTGCCTCGACTGATGGGTCCCCTTCCGGCGGGTGCTAGGCGGTCGTTCACTCGTGGTTCCGCCTCTGCCTCTGCCTCAGTTTCGTCAGCCCCTAGCACTTCTTCCCAGTCTACTGGTTCTCTGCCCTTCGTGCCAGATTTTGGTCCTCTGAGCTACACGTATATGATGGGGAGTATGCCGATGATGGGCCACATCCCGACTCTGGATCATATTCCCGAGGGTTACCGCCTTCCGCCTGATGTCTCCTCGGTATGTTTCTGTTCATTTTATCTCTCGTTTCACATATTCGTCCATATAAGTGTATATGTCCGACTTCATCTGAGCATTTCTTTTCTTTTGTTGTCAGATCACTATGTCAGCGGCCAATTACAACCGTGGAGTGACCAAGATGGCGGGACTGATGGCCCTGGTGTCGGACCTATCTGAGAGGCTGTTCCAGAAGGCTTCTTTGGCGGCTTCGACGGTGGCCTCTGCGGTGACTCCGACTTGTGGAGCCAAGAGGTCGAGGAGGGATGGTAGCCCCCGTGGTGGTGATGGCGGAGGTGCCGGCGGCTCGGGTGACCTGATGGCTTGACCCCCCTTTTCTCCCTGTTTGTTTTTGATGATTTGTACATATTGGCCATGTGGGCCCAGAAAATTTTCTTTCTTTTCGGTACCTGTTAGCAAGTAGGTAGCACAAAACACAGTTTTCTTAATTCCTAATCCTAGGTCTAATTAGTTAGTTTTTAACTTTCTCGACTTTTCGTGGTTGGAAATGGAATGGCCATCTAGGCCATAATTTTGAGCTTAAATTTGGTGTTGCACTGCATGTTAGGAACTGTATGCGCAGGTTTTTCGAGACTTGCTTCGTTAAGTCGGGGCTAGATTGTTATTTGTGCAGAACTGTTGCTGTTTTGCCGTGGCGATGTATCGCGCGGGAAGAGGAATCTCGCGCGAGACACGCTTCCCAGGCAGAATCCTCTTCCTTCTTCGAACAGGATTTTGTCAGTTTTCCCTATAAAAACACCCTGTAGTCCGGCCAGATAACACATCCTAGCCTTTCAAACTCTAGAGATATTCTGTTAGGGTAAAGTTCTTGTCTTCTTTTTCAACCCTGTGATCCATGGCTTCCAAGGAGATCGCCCCAACGTCCATGATTGTCGATGATTTTTCTTTATCGTCTGAAGTGGTTGAATCTTTCAAGCAAGCATCAAGAGATTTTGTGAGGTCATTTCGCAACCGATCTCGCAATAGGTTTATAGCAGAATTCGGATTCAGAATCCTTTTCACCTTGAAGAACCTCCAACCGGATTGGAATCTCTTGTAGGGTGCCACTCGATTTTGGGATCCCTCTGTCCATCTTTTCAATTTTTCTTTGAATGAGATGGTGCCTACTGTGGAGGAATTTTCCATTATCTTGGATATGCCTTTGACTGGTGAGATTGTTGTTCCCTAATACAATAGGAATAATTCAGAGGCCTTGAATGAATTGCTAGGGATCCCCCTTGATACTTGCTATGAGTTGGTTCACCGCAGGTGGGTAGATTGTTCTTCTTTTCCTGAGCGATTCAGCGGAGATTCAGATGATGATGCCTTCCATGTCTACAAACGGAACTTTCTGGCCCTTTCTCTTTTCGTAGATGTTTTGTTCACGTGCAGGGATGGCTTGGTTGACTCCCAATTGGTGGAAATTGTTCTGCAGGCTAGGAAACGTTCTAGGAACATTATTCCGCTTATTTTGGGTGAAACCCTGCATGGTCTTGATGAGTTGCATAGGACCGGTGCCATGACTCATGGGGGTCCTCTTTTGTTGACTATTTGGCTTAGGGAGCATCTCAAGTTGGTAGGTCCCCCGTTGGAATATTCCCTGTTCACGTATCATACGCGAAAGTTACTGATCAAGGATCTCTCGGTGGATGAGTGGGCTAAACTGATTTCGAAGACTGTAACTGCTGATATTCTTTGGTGTCCACCTTATTGGAGATTCAATAAGTATGTTGCCAATACCAAGGGTTTTGACAGGGTTGTTCTTCCGGGTTTGCGAGATTCCTCCTTTTATTTTCCCAAGCGGGTGCTCCGTCAGTTTGATCAGCAGCAGGACACTTATTTTTTCGAAGGGGCCTCTCGTGATGTGTCTTATATTGGTGTAGAATTTGCGCAGGTGCTAGCTCAAGCCTGGGGTGAGGGAACTAGTCGGGATCGCTGGTCGAACCTTCGGACTTTTGATGCAAGCGTCTTCTTATCTGACAAGTATTTGGATTGGTTTCTTCATACCGGTCACCCTAGTGTGGAGAAGATTGATGATCTGCGTCTTTTACTGTTAGGGGATTTTTTCGTAGCCAGCAGTATTTTGCGAAGGAGCGAGGCTCAGTCTGATCCTGCTAATGTACGAACCGATCCAACCCAGGATTTTCTTGATGGGGATTGGTACGAGAGGCGAGGCAAAGGGATGCCCGAAAAGACGCAAGCTTTAGATAGTCCCAATGTCTTCAAGAGGCTTTCGGAGTCCGTTTTTACTCGTCTCGAGGGATGTTCTGCTTCGAAGGGTCCAAAGCGCAAGAAGGATCGCGAAGACGGTGATTATGTCCATCGGCCTACCAAGTCAATGAAAGGCTAGATCTTAAGGAGTACCAAGAGATTGCTTTGATAGATCAATAGTTTTATTTTATTAGTATTTTTTTTCAAGATTGTTAGCTTAGTAAATTAGTCATTGTGGTTAGAATTTCCCTTTTTTCGTTAATAAAATGCATTCGATTAATGAAAGAACAAAATTAAATTTATTTATTTGATTAAACCGAACCCGAAGGCTGCCTACGTTCCTCTTTTACAACAATTAAATAAGAGGCTCAGGTCTAACGTAGTTCATTTTTTAGAGAAAAATGACAAAATACGATTTCAGGCCGAAGGGTAATCTCGCGCGAGACAAGGCCCCTCTCTTTTTTTTTCTTTTCTTTTTTTTATGCATACCCTTTCTTTTGCCTAGACTGCCCTTTCGGGTTTTCAACCTAGCGGGCTTCTTTTCTCGTGCAAGCTCTAATTTTTGCCTAGGCCGTCCTCTTCGGGATTTTTCAACCTAACGAGCGATTTTTCTTTTAAGAGGCCAAGTCACGCGAAGTATTTCTTGAGCTTGCCCATGTTGACTGGCTTCGGTAGCTGATCTCCATCAAAGTCTACCAGCTGAAGGGATCCCCCAGAGAATATCTTCTTTACGATGTAGGGTCCTATCCATCTTGGTCCCCATTTGCCTAGCGGGTTGAAAGGTCCAGGACGATGCTCACGGAGAACCAGGTCGCCCACTCTGATGTTCCTTGTCTTGACCTTTTTGTTGAAAGCTCTTGCCATTCTTCTTTGGTAGGCTTGGGTGTGCTCGGCCGCTTTTAGCCTCTTTTCGTCTAGCAAGGCTAACTCTTCGTATCTGCTTTCTAGCCAGTCGACTTCGTTCACTTGATTTTCTAGGAGAACCTTTAGTGATGGTATTTCCAGTTCTATTGGTAAGACAGCCTCCATTCCGAATGTGAGGACGTAGGGAGTCTCTCCTGTAGCTGTTCGGACTGAAGTACGGTATTGTAAGTACCCAAATCTGGCTCATGCCTTCCGATAAAGTTTCCCGGTAATTCCCCGGACTTTCCTAGAGTTCCGGAATTATTCTGGAGCTGTTCCAAAACACCTAAGGGCTGAAGGGACTGCTTGGAGATTAAGAAACACGTTTTTCTTAATACCAAAAACCTTCTAGAATTGCCACCTTGCATGATTCTAGAAACATGCTGAGTCACACAGGATAATGCCACACGGCTGCATTAGCCAAGGACCTCTAGCCGCACGGCTTCATTAGCCTTATCCAGACTGCCTATAAATAGAGCCCTCCTCTTCCCATTTTAGACCACCAACAACAAAGCAACCAAAGACGAAAAATACACACAATACACCATACTCAGAGATCAAGAGGTTGAAGAAAGCCAAGAAGCCACCCCCCTCCTCCTTGAAGCCTCCAAAGTTGGTCCTTCCACCAAGCAAGACCCAAAGAAGAAGAGGTCACCACCATTGGTAACCTCTCAATCCCTTACCTTGCATTATACTTGCTCTATGTGATTTAATTGCTCATTGCATTCATATATTGTCATTATCTTGCTTGGGACTTGGCATTTATCATTAAAGATCCTATCTTTATCATATCCCCCTCCCCCTTTTGCATCCTTTGCATGAAATAAACATCACTTGCTATTAAAAATGTAATCTTTATATTCAAAGGTGCATCCTTTGCACCTAAAAATCCCTTTTTTACATAAAAATGTCATCTTTATGCATCCTTTGCTCATAAAAATGCAATCTTTCCATTCAAAATGCATCCTTTGCACATAAAAATCATGTCTTTACCATGAAGGTGCATCCTTTGCATCTAAAACCCATCTTTATGCATCCTTTGCATCAAAGATCATCTTTTTATCATCCAATTAGCATCCTTTGCATATTAAATACTATTTTTCCCATAAAAATGCATCCTTTGCATAAAAATCATGTCTTTAATTAAAAAGCATCCTTTGCAATCAAAAGCATCCTTTGCAACCCAAAAATGTCATCTTTTCACTAAAAATGTCATTTTTACATGCATTCCCCCATGTCCCCATTAGCAACCTTCGGAACGGACCGGTGTAAAGATCCTATCTTTACATCGTTTCTTCCATTAAAGGTGCCACAATCTCTTTAGAAAGGGATAAACCTTGAACCTATATCTCCGATTATCACTTAAGACGAGCATGAAGCATCTATATAAGCTCAATCGTCTTAAGGTGTAGGATTGATGGGCTAAGGTCACTCCTTTCCTAAAGAACCTCATTTTGGACTATAAAAGAGAGTCTTTCTCTCGATCACGCAAGTCCCAAGGTTAAAAAGCGATGATCACAAGTCCAAGATGAGGACGGGATCAAAATCCCGAATACATAAAATCCAAGAAATCCCGAGCGACAACCAACAAATGGTTTGTATGTCCGGAAGACAACTTGGGACATTCTCTCCCCTTTTATTCAAACACATGCACACAAGAAAGCACGCAAGCAAGCACGATAAACGGAATCTAGGGAGACTTGCTACGGCAAGGCACCTTGGGTGAACGACGATCCGTTCTTCCCAAGGGGTAACTTAACCTCCGAACAAATAAAAAACCTTTTTTTCAAAGTTTTGAGGAAATCAAAATGGCGTGGCGACTCCGTTTTTTCAAATTAAACCGGATGTTTTCAAACTCGTGTGAATCCAACAAAAACTAAATTTGGGCACACATTCACAGCTTGGCGACTCCGCTGGGGACATCCCAAAGGAGAAAAGCTTTCATTTTCAAAATAAACGATACCCGGTATATAGGTGGAAACCATTTAACCTTCCTGTATCGCTTCCTAACCCGGGGCTTGGGATAAACGGTGGTTTAACAATCCCACGTACCGGTATCACTTTTCGAAAAAAATAAAAGAAAGCTTTTCCCTTTGAGCGGATTAGACTCCCATCACGGATTCCGTTTATTTTGCTTGCTTTCTTTGCCTTGCTTTGCATCATTTGCATCTTGGGATTTGTGCATACTTTGGATTGGAAGCCTTCTCAAGGCTAAAAGGTGCCTAAAATATTCGGGAAAACAACCTGAAATAGCAAAGGAGTGGAACCTGGAAAATTGATCCATGCAGTCGTACGACTCAATCCTCATTGGATTCTGACCGGGCGACCTCAGTGGCAATTCCACCAGGAAAAATTGAGGTTAATCTGGCAGTCCTGGCAGCTTGGGGCTACTCAGTTCCAAGACTGACTTGGGCTCCCAGAAAATTTACGTGCCTTATCTGTTGCATTTTCCCCGTCTCGAAAATCATTCCTTTAAAACACATTTATGAAAATCTCCGTTTTAACTCAAAAAGGAATATTTTTAGGAGGCCGCGCACTATGCGCACCTTATATATCCTGTACACTTTACACGCACGTCCCTTTAAACCCGGGGTGGTTTTTCAGCTGCAGTCACGGACAGCCTTACGATGCTCCCGGGCGCGCACGGAATCACCCCAAACTCCCCATGGCAGCCAGTATCGACCAATGCACAGTCCGTGTCACACGTTTCAAAAAATCGTGACTTTTGGTTGGTTTTTGGTCTAGTCCGTGTCATATAGCCCAGTTGCATATTCCCGTAAAGGTCAAGCCTTAGTTCATAACGGAAGTCAAAATCTTTCGCTCAAGCGAAACTCTGCCGAAATTCCGACAAGGAAAAATTGGTAGAATCTTGACTCCGGCATTGACTTTGACCTTGACCTGCACGGAATGCGTAAGAGTCGAGACCGAGTCCTTGCCGAAAATCCAAAAGGTCTTTCGCTCAAGCGAAGCTCTGCCAAAATTCCGACAAGGAAAAATTGGCAAGATCTTGACCCGACATTGACTTTGATTTTGACTCACGCACGGCGTATGCAACGAAGTTCAATGTGACACTGTGTCATCCGGCTTTTACCGCCCGACCCATGCCTATTATCTTCTAGGACATTACCGAAGTCATAACGTCAATCGCGCAAGCGAAATTCTGCCGAAATTCTGTTAAGGCTGAAAGACGAGACTTTCCCGGTATTGCCTTGACTATAATTCGCATCGCTCGTGCGTTAAAATTTCCTATGACCCGCTAGACCCGTTAGGAGCGTTCTTCTCTCTCGGTCGGTGGGATCCGCGTGCCCTATAGGACCCTCGCCTGGGGCTGTCCACCCTGGGAGGTCGAAATACAGGTGGAATATGAGGGGCTTATAGACGTAGTGACGGAACCCACTGATCCAGGATCTAGAGTAGTTGGGAAAAAGAAGGGCAGAACCCCTTTTCCAACCAAATAGAAATTAATAAAAGACACTGTTTTAAGTAAACTGAAAGATTCTTAATTTGCATATTGCTTGAGCCTTCAGCCTAAACACCTACCCGAGTCTAAACCTCTCCTATCCCTTTCCGTAGCCGAGAAAGAAGTGGGTGAGAACAGCAAGATCGGCCGATTTGTTAGCGCGGGAATTCTCGGAGACGGTTCGCGGGAATCCTCGGTTTTGTCAGTTCAGAGAGTCAGAATGGCCGATTTGACAGAGAACAGTACTGGTTTGGGTAACCAGATGACTAGGGAAGAAGAGCTATCCTTGGCCTTGGAAAACAGTCGTAAGGCCCATGAGGAACAGCAGACCATGCTCATTGTTGCGCTCCGTCGTCGTGGGGTTCAGATAGTGGTAGAGCCCAACGGTTCCCTGGTTATGGTAGAAGATGAGACTCCAGAAGTAACCATCTCAGTTCCCCTAGCCTATAACCAATGCCCTCCTCCATCCACATATGATCCATTGCCAAAGACTGTCCCTTTTCAGTCCTTCCCAATGTCTCAAGCCATCAGGGTCCCGACACCCTCTCCTCCTCAGATAAGACCCAGCTTTGATCCCTACCAACAGAGAGCAAACGCCACAGCTATCCCCGTAATGCAACCTCTACACTACCCCATGGGATTCGCTCCCTCTCCCCAGTATGGGCCGTCCCAGACAATTTCTAGGCCTCAGAATCAATCGAGTGACCCTTTCAATCTATGCCCTTCCACGGTAGATCTTTCACCCCCAACCTTGCCAACAGGATCCCACGAGGCTCCTTTTTCCTACTTCTGCAACTACGAGCCTAATTCCTATGCCTCTGGCCAGCCTCATGGAAACACATAACCAGGCCAAGTTTACACTTACTTCCCTTCCAAAGATCCCCAAGCCATGATACCAGCTACCACTGTGTCACCCACTGTCCTGCCACTCAAATCTGATAAGCCTGCTTCGGAATCGAACAATCCTAAACCATCACCCGACCCCAACATGACTTGGTTGATGGAACAAGTTAAGTCCATGCAAGAGAAGTTTGGAGAACTGAGCACCAAAAAGGCAGCATACCAGATCACTGATCCCAGCAAAATTGTCCCTCTTCCTCCAAAATTCCGGATGCCTGAGATTGAAAAGTTCAATGGCACCGATTGTCCCCGAACTCACATTGAAAGCTACCTGCTTGCCATGAGAGCCAAAGATTGTACACATCAGCAAATGGCCGACCATTTTCAGCTGTCATTAAAGGGTTCAGCTCTTAGATGGTTCCTGCATGTAAAGCCAGAGGCCCGAGCCACCTGGGACCAGATCAAGGAAGCATTCCTGGAAAAGTATAAGGCCAATTTGAATTGGGAAACCAGCAGGAATGACCTACAAGGCACTTTACAGCGCCCAGATGAGCCAGTAAGTGAATTCTACAAGAGATGGAATTGGAAGCTTAGTGAAATGATGACCCCGCTGAATGAAGAGGAGCAGATGGAGATCTTCCAGTCTTGCTTGAAACCTCAACTAAGGGTCCAAATTGGCAATTACTACTATTATCCTGACCTCCGGGCAATGGTAAATGTCGGCACCAAGTTTGAAAATGCCTTCAACATGGCCCCAGTCACAGGAGCAGCCAACTCCTACCGCTACAAAGCACCAGTTTCAAATGCCACAGCTGTTACTATAAAAGGAAAAGAAATGGTTGGCGCTGTCAATTATATTCAGAATGAGAGGGTTGGACAAAATTCAAGCCAAGTCGCTGCAAAGCCAAGACCTCGCTTCTATACTGCAGAAGATTTCAGAATGCCACTAGAAAAAGTCTTCGACGGTTTGGTAGCTGAAGGACTCATCAGACCTTTGGAAAACTGGAAACCAAAGAACCCTAGTGTCAGGATGGACGAAACCAAGCATTGCCGCTTTCACAAATATCATGGGCATAACACCAATGATTGCACTTACCTGAAGTTCCTGATCTCTCGCCTGATTGAAGAAGGCAAGCTGGAGCCACCTCGGGGTCCTAATGTGGTTAAGAATCCTCTTCCGGCTAACAATCAAGTCAACATGATCGAATTTGGAGAGACAAATGCAGTCAGTTTTGGGAATCCAAAGATCATAGACATCCTGAAATTCAATGTTCCTTATGCTGAATTACAAGGAAAGTGGAAAGATCTGATTAATGCCGCCGCCATGGAAGGACAGTTTGGACCCATAATAGGAACTGATTTCGTTAATGTTGTCAGAGCCCGACCTCTCTTTTATGATATCGAGCCAGTGACCATGGTCAAGATTACAGAAGAAAGGCTCACTTATGAAGATTGCGAGTTTGAAGTGAAACAAGCTATGTTAATGAAAGTCTCTTCAGAACCCTTCATCGCCCATGATGAGCATAATGTGTTTGTGATGGCTCTTACTACCCCCGAAGATCAGTCACAACCCCCTGTTTGGGAAAAGGTGGAAAGAAGAGTGAACAAGCCAGAAGACTTTTGTGATGAAGAAAGCTGTCTCCCAGATGCCGAAAGCACAACTGGTCCTACCACCCCAGAGGTACAGATGAATACAGTCAGACTCGAAGAAGAGATTGCGCCAGATCAGTCAGACGTCCCCTATGGGAATGGTGTCAGCAAAAGCAATGATGGTCCACAGGATGCACAACTTTTTGAAGAATGCTGACAAGATTGCTACTCCCCAGGGCAACAGCAGGAAAGAGTGAACCCCAGTCCAACCCGCGTCAAACACTTCGAGTCAATAAGTAGTGTAGGGTCCAGAGTCAGTAGGGTTAAGAGTCAGTTGAGTCAGGAATCTTTGAATTCCAGTCCTCTGAGTCATCCGAAGGCCTCACGCCTGAGGATTATGAATATGTAATCGATGTCATCTTTCCTCTTGCTTTGAATGAAATAACAGATCTTTCTGAGTATCCTCTTATTGCCAACTTAGCAAATGATAAATTAACTCAAAACTTAACAACAGTTAATAATGAATCATTTGAACAAGATGCAAACATACTAAACGAACAATACATTAAAGAAATCTTTAAGCAGGTTACAAAAAAAGAGGAAAACCGAGCCCAAGCTGCCGAGGAGGTTTTGACAAGTGTAAACTTGGGTACTGTCGAGGAACCTAAAGAGACACAGATTGGAAGCTTCTTCCAGGGGTTGAAAGGGACAGATTGGTTAATCTGCTCAGAGAATACATGGACGTCTTTGCGTGGTCGTACAAGGATATGCCGGGGCTAGACAGTTCAATAGTGGAGCACAGAATCCCTCTAGCACCAGATGCTAAGCCAGTAAAGCAGAAACTGAGGAAAATCAAGCAGCCCATTGTGAGATTGAAAGTTGTATCTCACCCAAGACTGAAGATCGGACAGAAAACGGTCCCTTTTCCCCCTTTGCAATCTAGCGGGCTTCTCCATTGTAAAATGATCAAAGATGGTGTCTTTAGGTCCAATATGTGCTCTGGGAACAGTTGGGACAAGTCTAGGTTGAAAATGAAATGAAATGGCCAAGCCTTGGTTTTATTCTAAAAATAACCAGTCCAGACAGAACTGTGAGCCGCACGGCTTCATTTGCTCCAGAGACCAGACCGCACGGCTTCATTTGCCTGATGTAAAAGACAATCTGCAGCAACCAAGTTGCTGCCCAAAGGGAGTTTTCACCCCACTTTTTCAACCAAAACCTGTACAAAAACATGTCCAAAGACCATCCATGCAGTTATATATCATTATATATCATCTTGGCCCAGTTTCAGCCCCAATTCCAAGCAAAAAACTGCCCCGAGGCTCAAGTAATATGCAAATTAATAAAAGCATAAAATAGAAAAGTAAATAAAGCAGTAGTACATTGTTTTCGCCCCATCGGTGCCCAAATAAAGCAAAAAATAAACAAAATGTGCATAAAACTTGTTCATTGTTTGTTTTTCTTCCTAAATCAACTCTAGAGACCTCCTAGGCCTCCGATCCTTCTTCATCGCTACTCAGCTCATAGACGCTAGCCTCCCTCATCAAGTCCTCCGTGTCACTCACGTCAGAAAGATGGACATTCTCGTGCTCGTACTCAGCCAGCTGCTCCAGGATGCCAGCATTGGGTCCTTGCCCCCGAGGAATGGCACTAGAAGAGTACTCCGAAGCCGAAGAGGTGGATGCCGTGCCCCCGACGTGCCTTCTCTTGCGCCCGGGCTCCTGCACGTTTGCTGCGGCCTTGGAAGCGCAGGCCAACTTCCTCAGAAGGGACCGGCACACGTCCTTCCAGCCCCTATTCTGCCTGACCAAGCTGTCATAAGTCCGAGCTGGAACCTGAGAAAAAAGAAAAGAAAATCTCAGAAAAATCTCAGAATTGCAAAAAAGCAAAGAAATCTGAAAGAGAAGGGAAAAGACCCTAAAAGTGTACTTACAGTGCTGTCCGGCGACAGAGTATACTGAGGCTCCCTCGTGTCGGGGACAAGTATCCTGAACCTCCTTGGTACCCCGTTGACCACGTAAGAAAGATGAGCAGGAGGCATCGGCGGATCAGAAGGCTCGACCTCCCCATATCCCTGAGTGACTGACTAAGCTGCACTACCACGTGGCGTCCTCGCTCGTTTGCTCCATAAACACAAAGCATATGGGGTATCCGGATCAAAATACTCCTCGGCGGCGCACTGCATGATATCTCTCTATCTCATCCGCCTGCCAATCCCGAGGCTGCAGCATCCGTGCTGGAGGATCATGAGGGGTAATGGCATCCAGTGGAGGGATATGGCCATGCTGCCTAGAGAAGCGGTCTCCCAGATAGATGACATCACATGTCAGCCCGGTCAACCACCGCCTCTGCCTCGTCACCTCCACGGCCTCTCCTAGCAAAATCTCCGGGTACCTCCCCCAAGGATAAAAATCCACTCCATCGTGCCCATCCCTATTGATAACTGGCCTCACCATCTTGTAATCAAAGGTGATCCGGGTCTTCCCGGTGAACTTATCCCTCGCATCCCCCCTCCAGCGGACCATAGTGGGAAAGATGGTAGCATCGCTCTGTTGGTTCCACGGAAAGAACCTGACCACCTCGCAAAACCAGACCTGCATGTTCAAAACATCAAAAAGGTCATTTTCTATCATGAAAGTCTCAAAGACAGAAAGTAAAAAGAGAGAAAGGAAAGTGAGACTACCTCAAGAGCAAAGGAGAAACAATCCATGGAGGTAGCCTTATTCCGGCTGTACAGATCCAGGGAGAAGTATAGCTCCGCCAATCCAGCCTCACCCCATGAGACCGTCCCAATCCCATCAACATCCTCCAGAGAGTCGAGGAGGCAAGTCATAGCCAGAGTTCCAGAATTGGCAAAGATGGTGACTGACAGCATCAACCACACAAAGGCTCTAGCAAGCTGGGAGGCAGTCACCTCACTAGCAGCAAAGTCCCGCATGCAGTTCTGGACTGCCACCTCGACGTTCCTCGTCTCCATTCCGAGCCCCTTGGGAATAAGCTCAAACCCGACCAAAGCCCTGAACTCCTCCGCCGTGATATGGTTCATCCAGGTCACAGGCCTCCCGGTGAACTGTAAGCCAGTGATGGCAGTAAAATCGGCAGGCGTCACCGTCAGCTCCCCCCAGCTAAGATGAAAGCTATGGGTGGTGTCCCACCAGAACTCCGAGAGGGCCTGGACCAAGCCCTTGCTCTTCGAGGTAATGTGAATACCTCTGCCAATAGCCTCAATGAACAGATCAAGGCCGGTAGCCCTCACCAGCTGCTTAGGGTTCACCCCATTCTTCTCAAAATCAGGCATCCTCTGCCATAGCCTGACTGCAATCTCGGAAGGCCCCCTAGACTTGTTCTCCTGTAGACAAGCACAGCAAAAGAAATGTGTCAGTCCTTCATCTCATTTCAAAAGCATGCATATACTCAAAAGTGCACATGTTTTCAAAAGAAAAGCATCCAATAAAATCTTTCTAGCATCCTTTGCATGAAAAATGTGTCTTTCATCACTTGAAACACATTGTTGTAAGTACCCAAATCTGGCTCATGCCTTCCGGTTAATTTTCCCGACATTTCGGTAAATTTTCCGGTAATTCCCCGGACCTTCCTAGTGTTCCGGAAATGTCCTGGAACAGTCCAAATTTAAATTAGGGCTGTAAGGAGCCTTCCTAATTAAGAAAACACGTTTTTCTTAATTAGGGAGAAGCTTCTAGAATAATGCCACCTTGCATGGTTCTAGAATGCTGAGTCATAATGGATAAGACCGCACGGCCTCATTTGCAAAGGGCCTGCAGCCGCACGGCTTCATTAGCCTTATCCAGACTGCCTATAAATAGAGCCCTCCTCTACCCATTTTAATCATCAACAATGAGCATAATACTCTCATAATACGAAGAAGATCCCCCAAGGAGCTGCTGGAAGTCCAAGAAGGTGAAGAAGAAGCTCAAGAAGCCATCTCCCTCCTCCTTGAAGACCCAAGAAGAACCTCTCCTCCTAGCTCCGTCCGAAGAAGCGAAGGAAACGATTGGTAACCTCGCACGCCCTAACCTTGCATTTTAATTGATATACTTGCTCATTGCATTCATATATCTTGCTTGGGACTTGGCATTTATTCATAAAGATCATATCTTTATCACCCCCTTTCCCCTTTGCATGCATTAAGACCTCATTTGTCATAAAAATGTAGTCTTTTTCATAAAGGTGCATCCTTTGCACCTAAAATCCCTATTTTCCAATAAAAATGTCATCTTTATGCATCATTTGCATATAAAGATCAAATCTTTTTCAATGAAAACGCATCCTTTGCATCAAAACCCCTTTTTCAATGCATCATTTGCATAAAAATCAAATCTTTATGCACCATTTGCATAAAGATCATTTCTTTAAATCAAAAAGCATCATTTGCAACCTAAAAATGTCATCTTTTCATTAAAGAGTCATTTTTTTTATCATGCATTTCCCCTTTCCCCCAACCTTGGAACGGACCGGTGTAAAAGTTCTCATCTTTGCATCGTTCCTTCCATTAAAGGTTCATGATTTCTTTAGGAAAAGGATAACCTTGAACCCTATATCTCCGATTATCGCTTAAAGAATGAGTATGAAGCCTTTATACGAGCTCGACCGTCTTAAAGCGTAGGATTGATGGGCTAAGGACATTCCTTCCTAAAGAACCTCATCTTTGACGCACAAGAGAGTCATTCTCTCGATCACGCAAGTCCCGAGGGTCCCGAGGCTTAAAAATGCGATGATCATAAGTCATAAGATGAGGACGGGATCATAATCCCAAATACATAAATTCCAAGGAATCCCGAGCGACAACCAACAAATGGTTTGTACGTCCGGAAGATAACTTGGGACATTCCCCCCCCTTATTTTCAAACACATGCACACAAAGAAAGCACGCAAGCAAACACGATTAATGAAATCTAGGGAGACTTGCTCCGGCAAGGCACTTTGGGTGAACGCCAAACGTTCTTCCCAAGGGTAACTTAACCTCCGAACCCATAAAACCTTTTTCAAAGTTTTGAGGTAATCAAAATGGCGTGGCGACTCCGTTTTTCAAATAACTCGGATGTCTTCAAACTCGCGTGAATTCCAATAAACAAAAATTTTGGGCACACATTCACAGTTTGGCGACTCCGCTGGGGATCATCCCAAAGGAGAAAAGCTTTATTTTCAAAACAAAAGTCGATACTTGGTATATAGGTGGACCCCACTTACCCTTCTGTATCGCTCCCTAACCCGGGGCTTGGGATAACAAGGTGGTTTAACAATCCCACGTACCGGTATCCCTTTTTGAAAAAAAAATTTTTGAAAAAATACAAAAAGCTTTTCCACTTTGAGCGGGTTAGACTCCCGTCGCCGATTTCATTAATCGTGATTGCTTTCTTTACCATGCATTGCATCATTTGCATCTTGGAATCTGTGCATACTTTGAACGGGAAATAACCCGAAAAATAGCAAAAGGAGTGGAACCTGGAAAATTGATCCATGCGGTCGTACGGCTAATCCTCATAGGATTCGACCATACGACCTCGGTGGCAATTCCACCAGGAAAAATCATGGTTAATCCGAGTCCTAGCGGCTTGGGGCTATTCGGCTCCATGGTGGCCAGGGCTCCCGAAAAATTTACGATGCTTATGTGTTGCATTTTCCCCGTCCCGAAAATCATTCCTTTAAAACACATTTATGAAAATCTCTGTTTTAACTCAAAAGGAACAATTTTAGGAGACCGCACACTACGCGCACTGATATATCACTGTACACTTTTGCACGCACGTCCCTCAAACCCGAGGGTGGTTCAGTGCGATCACGGACGGCCTTACGATGCTCCGGGCGCGCACGGAATCATCCCAACCTCCCATGGCGGCCGGTGTCGACCAATGCACGGTCCGGTGTCACACGTTTCAAAAATCCGTGACTTTTGGTTGGTTTTGGTCTAGTCCGTGTCATATAGCCCGGTTGCATACCCACGTAAAGGTCAAGCCTTAGCTCATAACGGAAGCCAAGATTTTCGCTCAAGCGAAATTGCCGAAATTCCGATAAGGAAAAATCGGTGGGATCTTGACTCAGACATTGACTATTGACCTTGACTCGCACGGAATGCGTAAAAGTCAAGACCAAGTCTTTGCCAAAATAAAAGATCTTTCGCTCAGCGAAGCTTCTGCCAAAATTCCGACAAGGAAAAATTGGCAAGATCTTGACCGGCGTTGACTTCGATTGGACTCGCGCGCTGCGTATGCAACGAAGTTCAATGTGACATTGTGTCATCCGGCTTTGCCGCCCGACCCATGCCTATTATATTCTCGGACATTACCGAAAGTCAAAAACCGTCATTCGCTCAAGCGAAACTCTGTCAAAGATCCGTCGAGCGAGAGACGAGACTTTCACGGTATTGCCTTGACTATAATCCGCATCGCTCGTGCGTTGAAAGGTCCTATGACCCGCTAGACCCGATAGGAGCGTTCTTTACTCTCGGTCGGTGGGATCCGCGTGCCCTATAGGACCCTCGCCGGGGCATCCACCTGGGAGGTCGAAATACGGGTGGAATACGAGGGCTTATAGACGTAGTGACGGAACCCAGCGATCCGGGATCTAGAGTAGTTGTGAAAAAGAAGGGCGAACCCCTTTTCCAACCAAATAGATATTAATAAAAGACATTTGTTTTAAGTAAACTTGAAGATTCTAATTTGCATATTGCACGAGCCTTGACTAAACACCTACCCCGAGTCTAAACCTTTCCTATCCCTTTCCCTTGCCGAGAAAGAAGTGGGTGAGAACACCGGGTCGGCAACTTGTTAGCGCGAGAATCCTCGAACAGGTTCGCGAGAATCCTCGGTTTCATCGGTTCGAGAGAGTCGAATGGCCGATTTGACTTGATCTTGGTTTAGGTAACCGAGATGACTAGGGAAGAAGAGCTAGCCTATAACCAATGCCCTCCCCCATCTTCATATAACCCATTACCAAAGATTGTCCTTTCTCGGTCTTATCCAATACCCAGTGTTAGGGTCCCGACACCCTCGCTTCCTCTAAATCCCTCCATGGGACCCTTTTCCTCCTTTCGGCGAGCCAAATTTCCCTACCTTGGAATCCCGGTGCCGGTTTGACCTTTCCAATTTTGTCAGCACTTTGTGAATTTGCCTACCTCTCGAGATAGCTACGGCGAAGAGTCGGTCGGGAATGAGAATAGGAATGGGTGGATTTACGGATGATGATGACGGTTCGGTAGAAGGAATGGACTTGGAGCCTACGGAAGTGAAACCCGAAGGGCAAGATGAGGCGAAAGCCGCGGACACTGGAACAGGGGATGAAATCACTTCAAAGTGTGTCTGCGGCCTATGCAAGGCTCGGAGAAGGATGAGGTAGTGTATGAGTCCTATATCCTAGAGTTCAATACTCCGTACAAGGACTTGGTAGGTGAATGGAGAGACTTGATCGAAGCTTTAGCCAAAAGAGGGAAGTGGGCTCCTCCCCGATCTAGAACATGTAAGTGTCGTAGAAGCCAAACTCTCATCGGGAAGGGTAGACTCTATCACGGTGTTAGTAGTCACTCTGAAACTTGGTACGAAGAAGAATGTATGGATGCCTTGGAAAGAGTCACGAGTTTAGAGGCGACCCCGGTCCCTTTATGTCCTACGATGATAATGATGTCTTCTGGTAATCCCTAAGCAGGAAGAGTCGAGATACCCCTCATATGGCGTCAAGTATCCCGACACCTTTTGCCCTCATTGGTCATAAGAGCCAAGACGAAAGTTCCCACGAGAGCTACTTTGTAGTGACAACGATGAAGACACGGTCGAAGTGCGGAAGGGACAATAGAGGAGTGGTTAGCCCGAAGCCGAGAAAGCCCGGAAAATATCTCGACGGTAAGGAAAAGGAACCCGCCATGAGGTTTGACCCCGCGAAATCCTTATTGATGATGGAATTTCCCATTTCGAAAGTGTTTAGCCAATGTCCAAAATGCCGTCAAAGGTTGACCCCAGGGGAAAGAAAAGACATGCTTGACGGTGATGAGGAATGTGATCCTACTCTGTTAAAGAAGTTGCTAGGATCGGATGAGAAAGCCATTTGCCAAGCTCCAAAATCCGGAAGTGATAATTCTTGTTGCATGCGACTTTGAAAAGTTTGAATGAGGCTGTGAAAGCTTTAAACGGAGAATGTGAAAAGGTCAAAAGCCGGTAACACAGGACCGGTCGGGAAGCCGCCTATGCTTCCGGCACCGTCAATCGAGATCAATCAGCGAAATTGGCCATACGCCGGTAGAATCCGCCTCGACTTTGAAAGAATTGACGAGAATCCTCCGGTAGGAATGATGACCAAGGAAAATCCAATGTCTATGTGATGACTCGGTGCGGACGGATGAGTATTGAAGCGGCTAGGGGTGACAAAAGGAATGCCGTCTCGGAACGAGACGAGATAAAAGACCTTATAAGCTAGAAGCGAGAAAAGCGACTACGATAAGGAGGATCCGGTCCTAACTCGGTTGAAGTGTACCCAAGCCAATATCTCCTTATGGTCCTGTTAACCTCTTCATACCCTCATAAGTTGAAACTAGAAGAAAGTTTGGCCAAGACCATGGTGCCCTTAGATGTCACCCCGATGAGGTCGTCGAAATGATTGGAAATATCCACTATGGAAACATCATTACCTTCTTGAATTGGACTGCCAAAGTATGGGGCTAGTCACAACGAACCTCTTTACATCACATGATCCGGTTAGAAGAGCGTCGATTGCCACGAGTACTAGTTGACGAAGTGCAATGAATGTCTTGCCGGCTAAGATGATGGATTTATTGGATGCGAAGCCAACGGACTTAAAGCCTTCTAGTCGAGACTATTAAGGCCTATGACTCCCTTTGCACGATCGGTTTTGGGGATCGCCACTCTCAAGATGTGGTTCGGAAAAAAGGTCATGGATGTTGATTTTCAAGTTATTGACATTCCAATTTCATTTCTTGCCTTCTTTGGGACGGCCTTGGATCCACCGGATAAACGGGGTAGCCTCTACTTTACATCGGTGCGTCAAATTTCGGTCAGTGATGGAACTATCACCACCATTTATGGGGACAGTGTCACGATAGAAGGAACCGGCAAGGGGGACATCCCGATATTGGAAATCAAGCATGATGATGAAGGGTTAGCATTGACCGGATTCTCCGTAGCTTCTTCCAAGGCACAAGTGTGTTGCCTTGACCTCACCACTACTTAGATAAAATCCCTCTGCCATGAGAATGATGCGAAAAATGAGCTATCTTAGGGACTTGGATTGGGTAGAAGACTTCAAGGTCGTAACACCATCATTGATGTGAAGGAAGCGAGACTACCGAGATATGGCTTGGGGTACAAACCAAACTCTCGGGATGCCGGAAAAGCTAAAGGCAAGAAAGGTGAAGGGATCCGGCTCCATCCTTACAGTCTGTCTCGACCCATTACTTTATAAAAGGAGGGACACAATATGATGAAAGTGATCGCGAGATCTCACTTGCGAAAACCCTTCTAGAGAACCTTGAGAAAGTTAGGGAAAGCCGGCCAATCCGTTCGAAGAATGTTCCTTGATTTGCCGGATATCCACAGGGCTACCACTACCGTTCGAGAATGAGTACGTCTTGAAAGGAAATCCGGCCGGTGTCAAAAGGTCGGCATCAGGGACAATGGACTTCTCCGCCTTTGAGTTAGCTCTTCCAAAGATCGACGAGATAGAAGGCGCCCGGCGGTGAAGACTGATCGATGGGGTTTGCAAGAGTTGTTTGACGAAGAAGCACAAATCCCGAGACTTGATCGACTTGATTCGAGATGATGAGATAGTTGCCGTTATTGGAGACGATGGTGAAAGTCATTTTGATCCTCGCACTTTGGTGACTAAGACGAAATGCCATTGAAGAATTGGGAGACATTCTCGGGGCCGATAGCGATCGGCGGCAAATGATCACGGAGCTTGGATTGGTACCCCGTCCTCCTCAACCCGGTCGTGTCAAACACCACTGTTGTCTATTCGGTTGAGTCGGGAATCTTCGAATTCAGTCCTCGAGAGTCATCCAGAAGGCCTCACGCACGAGGATTATGAAAATGTAATCGATGTCATCTTTCCCCTTATCTTGAATGAAATGACAAATCTTTACGATTATCCTCTTATTGCCAACTTAACAAATGATAAATTAACTCAAAACTTAACAACGAGTTAATAATGAATCATTTGAACAAGATGCAAACACACTAAACGAACAATACATTAAAGAAATCTTTAAGCGGGTTTCGAAAAAGAGGAAAACCGGGCCCAGTGCCGAGGAGGTTTTGATAAGTGTGAACTTGGGTACTATTGAGGAACCTAAAGAGACACTTGAGATTGGAAGCTTCTTCCAGGGGTTGAAAGGGACAGATTGATTGAGCTGCTCGGAGAATACGTCGGCGTGTTTGCATGGTCATACAAAGATATGCAGGGGCTAGACGGTTCGATAGTAGAACACCTGAGAATCCCTCTAGCACCGGATGCCAAGCCGGTAAAGCGAGCGAGAAAGATCAAGCCGGAATGGTCTCTACGGGTCAAAGAAGAAATTGAGAAGCTCTGCGGGTAGGATTCATCGAGTCATTGAATACCCGACATGGTTGTCAACATCGTGGCCGTAACCAAGGCGATGGGAAGGTGCTTATTTCTTTGTGTGGATTTCCGAGATCACGAACAAGGCCAGCCCCAAAGACGACTACCCTACGCCAAACATAGACATCTGGTGGACTCCAGCCAACTACGAAGTCAAATCCTTCGTTGATGGTTTTGCGAGCTACAACCGAGATCAAGATGGCCGAGGAAGACCAAGAAAAGGCTTGACCTTCACCACAAGTGGGGAACCTCTTGTTATACGGTAATGCCATTCGGGCTCAAGAATGCGGGGCTACTTACGAAGGGCGGCGGCCGCACTTTTTCATGACATGATCCACAAGGAGATTGAGGTCTACGTAGACGACATGATAATCGCTCGAAAGGAGAAGGTGGGCGACACTTTGTTGACCTACGAAAATTCTTTGAGAGGTTGAGACGGCATTCCATGAGACTAAACCACGCCAAATGCACCTTCGGAGTGACAAGGGGAAAAGTGCTCGGGTACATGGTCACGGAGCGAGGTATAGAAGTTGACCCCAGAAAGATCAAAGCTATCATGGATATGAGGCCACCTCAAACCAGAGAGCAAGTCAAAAGCTTCATGGGAAAATTGCGGTACATCGGCCGTTTTGTCAATCGGTTGACCACTATGTGCGAGCCCATCTTCAAGCTCATGAAGAAGAATGTGGACCTGAGAATGGACCGAAGAATGCCAAGACGCCTTTGACCGAGATCAAGGCATACTTAGTGCATCCCCGGTACTATGCCCCAGCATAGGCAGAAGCCTCTTTACGCTTCTATCTAGCTTTATTCATGATTTCCACGGCGATTGGGGCTATGCTTGCTCAGGGAGAGAAGAAAAGACTCTCGGGTAGAAAATGCCATTTACTTTGTCGGCCGGAAGCTACGAGGGAGTGAGCTCGATTATTCGGCGTGTGAAAAGACACATGCGGGAGGAGTGCAGGTAGTCGGCAAGTTGAAGCATTATATGCGAAGCCCACCTGTGAACTTGGTCTCGAAAATGGACCCCATCAAGTACATCTTTGACAAGCCTTCCCTATCGATGCGTCTAGCGAAGTGGTCCTTCTTCTTGGCGAATACGACATCAACTATGTGACCCGAGAAAGGCCATCGAGGGTCAAGCATTGTCGAGATCACCTGGCGAATTTCCCGAGTAATGAAGACGAGAGGGCACGAACCCCAATTTCCGAGATGAAGGGATCTTTGCGGTTGAGCACGAAAATAGATGGCGAGTTGTTCTTTGACGGAGCCGCTAACAAAGAGGAAATGGTGTAGGAATGCTATTGGTCGATCCGAAAGATGAGCATACCCCATAGCCCTCAAGTTGAACTTTCTGCCACGAACAATGCCAGAGTATGAGGCTTTGCATTCTTTGGTTTGGAGGCCGCCTTAGAAAAGAAATGTCAAGGAGCTCGAAGTTTACGGAGACTCGGCCACGATCATCAACCAAGTCTCCAACAAGTGGAAGAGCGTAGACCCTAATCTGACGGTATCATGCCCGTATGGAGGAGTTGGCCGGGACGGTTCAGAAGTGACTTTCCACTACTTGAGGGAAAAGAACAGGTCGCGAGATGCTCTAGCTACTCTAGCCTCATTGGTAGAGATCCCAGGGAAAAGCCATAAAGCCCTTGAGTGGGTAGAAGAGAAGCCCCGGCTTTTGTTGTGAAGTGGACACAGGACCCGAGGCCTATAAAGGAACCTTGGTACAATCAGTTACCAATTCCTCAAAGACGGAGAGTCGGCTTTCGAGAGACGAAGAAGGTAGACCAAAAGAAGGAGTCGAGCCAAAGCTTGCAAGCCACGAAAAGGTTGGCTTCTCGATCGCGTCATTCTAGGAGGCAACCTATACAAGAAGCGGTATCAAGGACCACTCCTCTTATGTGTCACTCAAGAAAGAGCCGAGAGAGTTGATGGCCAAAGTCCACAATGGTCCACTGCGGTCCTCACATGAATGCGAGCCACGATGCAAGTGATCCTCGAGAATGGGTTACTCTGGATCTCCGTGGAAACAGTATTGCGTTGGCACGCGTCCGAACACTGCGACAAATGCCGGCGGTTTGCCAACCTCAACCATCTCCGCTCGCGGCACATGCTTGCATGGCGACTCCTTGGCCGTTTGCAACTTGGGGCATTGACGTGATAGGGAAAATATCCGGCGAGGAAGCAATGGGCACGAGTTCGTGTTGGTGGCCATTGACTACTTCACCAAGTGGGTAGAGGCCAAGTCCTACAAGGTCCTCACTTCTAGAAAAGTGGCCCGGTTCATCAAAGAAAACATAATGTGCGGATATGGGGTGCCCAGCGAGATCATTTCGATAATGGGTCACACTTCGAAGGAGGCTGCGATAGGCTATGTCGAGTCGAGTTACTCGCCACAAGTCGTCCCCGTCTGGACCTCGAAACCAATGGAGCCGTGGAAGGCTGCTAATAAGACACTCGAGCGGATCATCGGAAGATGGCCACCCGTGGTCGTGATTGGCCCGAAAAGCTGCACCTAGCACTGCAGGGCTCTGAACGTCTGTCGAACGGCCGCGGGGAGAAACTCCTTTTGCCCTAACTTACGGGATGGAAGCAGTGTTACCGGTGGAGTTGGAAATCCCGTCATTAAGGGTCCTCTGGAAAGCGGTGTCAATGAAGTGGAATGGTTGCGCGTAGGCATGATGAATTAGCCACCTTGACGAGAGAAGGCTAAAAGCCATGGAACACACCGAGCCTACCGGAGGCGAATGGCCGGGCGTTTGATAAAGGTCGAGGCCGGAGACATCAAAGAGGGCGACTTAGTCTTTGAAAGTAAAGCCCCCTACCAGGAGACAACCCCACAGGAAAATGGGAACCCGTCTGGATCGGCCCTTATGTGGTGCGAGAAAATGCGTCGGGAGGAGCAATGAAGCTTGCAGACTTGGATGGCAATCCCTTTGTCCACCCGGTCAACGGTGATAAACTCCGAAGATACTATGTCTGATAAAAAAAAAATATAATAAAAAAAAAATATAAAAAAAAAAGAAGAAAAAAAGTGCAAAAAGAGTAATGCCCGGCTAAGTGAAGACCCCAAAAAGGCGGTCTAGGCAAAAAACGAGTTGCACATATAAAAAAAAAAAAAAAAAAAAAAAAAAGAAAGAAAAAAATCTTAGTGCAAAAAGAGTAATGCCCGGCTAAGTGAAAACCCCAAAAAGGGCGGTCTAGGCAAAAGACAGTGCACATAAAAAATTTTTAGTTCACGAGAATGAACTACGAAGACTGAGCCCCTTAGCCTTTCTTGTAAAAGGGAACGTAGGCGTACCAATATATGGTTCGGTTTAAACAATAAAAAGGACGATTAAGTTTCCATGAAATGTGTCCTAAACAATAAAAAGGACGATTAAGTTTCCATGAAATGTGTCCTAAACAATAAAAGGACAATCAAGCTTCCATGAAGTGCGTCCTAAAAAATAGTAAAGGGTATTTCAGTTTTCATAAAACGGGTCCCAATCAATAAAGGCATTTGAATTTCCATGAAATGTGTCTTGATTAATTTTTAAAATAATATTTCTTGTTCATTACAAGTTAAAAACTTCTTGATGAGTTCAAGCACGGTCTACCTCTTAACTCTGCTAACCTGCTAAAAAGATCTAAAATACAACAAAATGCCTAAATAAACTAATGTGTTTGCAAATGGCAATAAGAGGATCTTGAGAAAAGACTTGTCGATCGTCATTATTGAGTCTTCTTCGGTCTTCTTCCCTTTTCCTCGGCCTCGTCGAGTCTTCTTCCTTTTCTTCTCAATAATGTGGTATCCCTCATCCCGACCTCTCGGTATCCTCAGCTGGAGCCTCACCAACCCCAGTGTCAGATGAGCGCTCTCTGCATACTCAGCACGAGTCCGCACCTCCTCCCTCGAGCCTCGGTCAAAGGAGCGACCTCGGACAATCTCTTTGTACCGAGCCTCCATATCCACGACAGTCACACGATTGGTTATGGCAGCTCGCACTTAGCCTCGGTCCTCTCCCGTAGTCCTACTCGAGTCACGCCATCGGCTCCCAGTAAAGCTCGACGTCTATCCTCCAAGATAACTGAGTCGCTCCGTCTCCCTCTCATACCGGTCAAGTAGACGGTGGTCAAGATGGTGCTCTTCCTGGCTCTGAAGATAGCCACAGGTGGGAAAGCGGTATGTGTCCAAGCCCTCGAGAGAAGAAAGAGAAGCCGGCTTTGGATCTCTCTCATGTCCAATGACACCACCTCCATGGTCAGGATGTCCTCCCCAATCACTCAATGGCTCTGTAAAGCCCCAAGCTGCCTGGATACCAAGCGGGGTATGTAGAAGGACGACCGGCGAGAATCCTGGAACCCTCCACGGCATAAGACTCTGAAATATCCTCTGGTGCGCAACCTCCAATGTGGTATCCACCAACGGATGTCCGAAAGTGGATAGCCTAGCCATCATCGGACTCCGGCTACCCTGTTCTGTTGCCTAGGTGCACCTCTCAGAAATCACCCAAGGGCAGAGTCGGCAAAGCCCCAGGCAAAGCCCAGAGCCTCTCCTGCGGCCACAAAGTCAACATAAGCCGGACTCCGGACCTCATGAAACGGTCTCCCGAGCCATCCTATCAATCCCATGAAATGTCTCTCCCAAAACCCGGCGGGACAATATCCTTCCCGGCCACTGCAGTCTACGACCATGTCCAAGAGACCACTATGTGAATCCCCACGGACTCGGCGGTGAACAAAATAGAGAATACGCGAGAGAATGAAAGCATCCATAGCCAACGGCCGTGGTCGCAGCCATATCACGGAGACCCAAACACTGCCGGGATATCGAAAGGTCAATCCTATCCGGGGCTACCATCATCCTCTCGGCCTCTCCCAAAGGAATCTGCGGAAAAGATGCAAGCTTTACCGATCACCGGCACGTCTCCGATCAGCGGAATAGATATAGCCTCAATCTCGGGACCCCCAATCAAGGCTCGGAAGTCTTCGCAAGCGTTGGGACGATTTCGTTGTAAGAGAAACAGTAAACATGTCTCAGGACATCCCGAACTTTCTTTGCGGCTCTCAACGAGATCCCAATCGGGCGGGAGATCCCTCAAATGCCATAAAGACTTGATCTTGAAGGAAGAATCAAGCGCCACTTGTGATTTTGGAAGTTATATCTCGCCCAAGATTGAAGACCGGATAGAAAATGGTCTCGTCTCCCCTTTGCAATCTAACGGGATTCTCCATCGCAAAATGATCAAAGATGGTGCTTTTAGGTCCAAAATATGCTCACAGGAACAATTGGGGCAAGTCTAGAGTGAAAATGAAATGAAATGGCCAAGCCTTGCTTTTATTCGAGAAAATAACCGGTTCGAGACAGACGTAAGCCGCACGGCTTCATTTTGCCCTCAAGGCCATGCCGCACGGCTACATTAGCCCTCTGCGAAAAATTCTGCAGCAACCAAAGTTGCTGCCCAAGGGAGTTTTCACCCCACTTTTTCAACCAAAACACAGTACAAAAACATATCCGAAGCCATTCAAGCATTTATACACCATTATAAATCATTTTGGCCCATTTTCGGCCCCAATTCCAAGCAAAAAGTCGCCCCGAGGCTCGAGATAATATGCAAATTGAAAAAGCATGAATTAGAAAAGCAATTAAAACATAAATACAATGTTTTCGCCCCATCGGCGCCCAAATAAAGCAAAAAATAAACAAAGTGTGCATAAAAATTGTTCAATTGTTTGTTTTCGTTCCAAATCTACTCTAGAGACCTCCTAGGCCTCCGATTCTTCTTCCTCTTCATCGTCGGCCACCAGAATGCTAGCCTCCTCATCGTGTCCTCCCGGTCGGCTCACATCGAGATAGATGGACATTATCGTGCCCATACTACCAAATGCTCAGGAGATCGTCGGCGTTTGGGTCCCCGCCTCCGAGGCATAGCCTTTGGAAGAGTACTCCGAGGCCGATGAGGTAGACGCCGCCCATTGCCCCAGAGCGTGCCAGTCTCTTGCGCCCGAGGCTCACATTGCATCCGGCTGCCTTCGAAGCCTTAGCCCGGCTTCACGGAAAGAGCCAGGCACATATCCTTCCGGCCCTATTACAATGCACGACTAGCCTATGCTCGTAGAGTCACATTTGAACTGAAAAAAAAAAAAAAAGAGAAAAGTCTAAGAAATCTCAGGAAAATAGCAAAAAGCGAGAAAAATCGAAAGCTAAAAAGGGAATAAGACCCTAAGAGTACACTTACTGATGCTAACTGCTCAGTGACAAGGTGTGCGGGGGCTCCACCAGCATCGAGGAGACGGGGTATCCTCGTCCTCCTCGGCACTCCATGGACGCGTAGGACAAATGTGCGGGGAGGGATCGGCGGGTCGATGGGCAAATCCACTCCAGCTCCACTGAGTGGCCTTCGGCTTCACTACTTTCTGTGGCGTCCTCAGGGCGCTCCTGGCTGACACGGCGTAGGGGGTGTCCATGTCCAAAGTACTATAGCCGCCTGCCTGGTACCTAGCAATCTCATCCGCCGGCCAGTCCCTGGGCTGCAGCATGCGGGCTGGAGGGTCAGAAGGAGTAATGGCATCTAAGTGGGGGAACATGACCATGCTTTGCCTCAGAGGCGGTCCCCAGATAAATGACATCACATGTCAGCCACTGTGAGCCACCTCCTCTGCCTCGTCACCTCTATAGCATCTCCCAGCCAAGATCTCTGTGGATACGCCCAGGGGTAGAAGTCCACTCCGTCGTGCCCATCCCTATTGATGACCGGCCTCACCATTTCTCAGTCGAAGGGTAATCCGGGTCTTCCCCGTGAATTTATCTCTCGCA